>JASDQU010737267.1:65905-110741 GCA_032191745.1 Picea mariana
ATATCACTTTGTGAGAGACATGATTGAAGAAAAGAAAGTATCACTGATGAAGGTGGACACTTTGAAGAATGTTGCAGATTCATTAACAAAATCTGTGAGCACTGAGAAGTTCTCTTGGTGTAGAGGATCCATGGGCATTGTTGACTATGTAACCCTGTAACCCCCTGTGTGCAAATAAGACAACAAGTGGGAGAATGTTGGGTATGTGTTATATTCTTTGCACGAGTTAAATTTTTTCTGCCTCAGGAAACGTGACACCTAACTCGAGAAACGTGTCATGTATTTAGGTGGTTTTTCGGCACATGGTTTTTGCCGATGGTTTTCTATTTCCGGTTAAGGAATTAGGGTTTTGGACTAATCCAGGTCATTGGGTTAGGGTTTTGGATATGTATATTGTATTGTAAACAATGTAACACAATGTATGAATATAATATATGCTTGTTTTCTCGGTTTGGTTTTCCAGGTGAAAAATCTCTTTGTAATGTTTGTATTTGCTAGTGTATCTTTTTTGTTCTTTTCTAAATATCAGTTTGCAGTAGATATTGTACAAGGTTAGAATTTACAGTTGAAGTCGTAGCCCCACCTAAAATGGTCTATGGGCGATGGAGCTATGGAGAGCTCTATTGTAGCTATGTTGAACATAGGGAAGACTTGCATCCCATGTATGTGAATGCTTAAAGTTATACATGCATAGGATGTGCACAATCATTTGATTGTTGACCTCTATTTGGCCATCGATTTGAGGGTGGAAGGCAGTGTATTTAGTGATCTTGGTGTCCAACAGTGACCGGAGACTCGACAAAAATGTGTTGAGGAACTTGTTGTCCCGATCAAAGATAATGGTCTGTGGTATCCCAAAATGGACCCACACTCATTCGAAGAAGATATTGGAAGTATATTTCGCTATGATGCTCTTCTTGTAGGCTGTGAGAATGGCCATCTTTGAAAACCGATCAACCACCAAAAATACACAATCATTGCCTTGTCTAGTGGATGGAAGGCCATACATGTGATCCATCGGGATGGATTTCCAAGGCTTCTCGGGAGTAGGAAGAGGGGTGTATAATCCTTGCTTCTTGATGGATATCTTGGCAATGGAACATGCAGTGCAAGATCTGATACACTTGCTGACGTCCTGTCGAAGTTTTGGCCAATAATTTTTTTTCTATAGAACAACCACACTTTTCTCCATGCCAAAATGTCCTGCCATCCAACTGTAGTGAGCCTCCCAAATTAGCTTTGCATGCTCTGTTGCAGGAAGACAGAGGTGGCCCAGATGGCATAATAGTCCATCTTGGATGTGAAAATTAGTGACATTGGTGCCTGTACCTAAGAGTTGATAGGTGATGGCGAAGTCAGGACATCGCTGATAAAGTTGGGGCCACTTAGATGCCTCATACCCATAGGAATGGAACACGATCATGAGTGCAGCCACGGGAGGTCGACTGAGGCATTCAATGACATTATTCGTGCTCCCTTTCTTACACTTGATGTTGAGATGGAACTGTTGTAGGTATGTGGACCACTTTTGATAGCGGTAGTTTTGCAACTTCCCTTAGGTCTATATGAACTATAGAGGCTTATGATAAGTGTGGATTATTGTCTCCTTTCCCAGGATGTAATGTTTTCATTGACGAGAGGCTTTCACAATGGAATACATTTCCTTGTCATAGGTGGGGTATTTTCGGATGGTATCTGAGAGTGTATCACTATGGTATGCTACTAGATGACGATGTTGAGTGAGAACTACACCTACAACATAGTCGGATGCATCAATCTCAATTTTGAATGGTTGTTGCAGATCAGGTAAGGAGAGCACTGGAGCTGAGCACAAGAGATGCTTCGAATCATCAAATGCTTGTTGTTATGCCTTCCCCCATGCGAAATTTTCCTCGCCACCACCCTTGGTCACTTGGTTGAGGACCCATGCAATATGGGAGAATCCCAACATGAACCGTTGGTAGAAGTTTGCAAGTCCCAGGAAGCTTTGAAGCTTGGTTAGTGTGGCCGGGGTTGCCTAGTCACAGATGACTTGGATCTTAGCTGGATCCACATGTACCCCATGCTCATTAATAATGTAGCCCAAGTATTGGACCATGTTCATGCCAAAGGAGAATTTTTCCAAGTTGGCATATAACTTGTGCTGCCGTAGAGTACTCAAATCCTACTGAATATGCTGCATGTGCTCCTCCCAAGTTTTGTTGAAGATGAGGATGTCATCCAGATATACCACCACAAAAGAGTCGGTGAAGGGTCTCAATACATCATCCATAAACCTCATGAAAGTCGTTGGTGCATTTGTTAAGCCAAAGGGCATGACCAACCATTCGAATAAAACTTCTTTAGATTTGAAAGTTGTCTTTCATACATCAGTCGGTTCAATGGGAACCTGGTGGTAGTCATACTTTAGGTCAATCTTGTTGAAGAACTTTCCCCCCTTGAGTTGGTCAAGAAGGTCATTAATTCAGGGAATTGGGTATCGGTCCTTGCCTATGATTTTGTTTAATTCTCTGTAATCAATGCAGATCCACCAGGTCCAGTCTTTATTCTGCACCAATACAATCAAGCTTCCATAAAAGGAGAAGTTGGGTCTGATGTGCCCCTTTTGAAGTAGCTCTTGGATATGACGTTTGATTTCATCATTTTCCATCAACGTGCGACGATAGGCTGGTCCATTAGCCAAAGGTGCATCGGGGGTTAGATCAATTGGATGCTTGACTTGGAAGTGCGTCAATACCCTTGTGGGTGAGGAGAATATGTCTCTGTACTCTTCCACAATCCCGTCCACTTAATTTTGCTACAAAGAGAGGCTCTCTGTAGCGGTCACAGATGTGGCAACGACCTTCTTCTTACTATGAGAACGGATCACAAAGAAAATGAACTTCCCAGTCTATGAAATCACCTTACTGCATTTCTTAGCATAGATTAAGGAAATAGTGGTAGGAAGTGCTACCTCTGGTATTCTGTACAATTGTCTACCCAAAGTAATAATAACATTGCGGGGTCTAGACTCATACACATAATGTCGCTTCCACAAATATGGTTGTTCTAAAAGAACATCACAAAATTCAAGGGGAGAAATATCATACAATACTTGTCTTTGAAGGGCTTAATGTCGTAGGGCAAACAACATTGTTGGCTGACACGAAGATCTCTTCCTTGGCGAAGCTAGCCGATGGTGTAGGGCTGTGGATATGGTGTCATCGACAGGTCCAACCGCTTAATGACCTCTGCTAAGATCAGGTTCTTCTAACTGTCGCTATCGACAATGAAATGAAGTGAATCCTCCTTTCCCGACATCTGTGAGTGAACGAGGCGTTTCCCTTCCTCTGGTTCTTCTGGTTCACTTGGATAGACTTTGGTGGTAGCGATAATGGTTTTGGCTTCAACATCAATAATTTGCTTCCCTCCTTCTGAATTTTATTTGGAGTCAGAATCTGCCTCTGACTCAGAATATTTCAACTCAACCACTAGTTACTACTTGGAGCGACATTCTTTGGTGTTGTGTCAATGGATTTTATGGTATTCACACCACTTTCCCGTGTCCTTCGACTTCTCATTACCCTTCTTGGGTTGTGGCTTAGACTAGTTGTCTTGAGAGTGGCCATCTTTGCTCTATCCCTGATTTTATGGGTTGGGGTCGCTGATCTAGGTGGATATCGGTGGCCACCCACCTATTCCAACTGGCTCAGAACAATTTTATGAAAACCTACTATGTTTAGTAGTTTTTCGGTTCCTAAACTTCCGAAGCCATTTTGAGGTCCTAAATGAAGGTTTTTTTTGGATAGAGCACCTAAATAATACCCAAAGGCTCTGATTTATCCCCCAAAATGAATCTCCTTAATGATACCTTTCCAACGAGCTATTGTGTGCCCCAAACGAAGATCATATGCCAAAGTTATGCCCCGAGGAAGTTGATACACCAAACTACCCAAAATGGGGTCCACAAAACTGTTGGCTTTTCATCTTCCGGGGTTAGGGTTTTGGATTTTCTTTATGATAAAAAGGCCTTTGGAGTCTCATTTTAAAATCATCTTCTTGCGAATGTGAGTAGCCGTCACATCTCTTCTTAGACATAAGTTGCCACCATTCTAGCGATTCTTTCACTTAGTATTTTTACAGTCTTGTACATTTCGCTCATTAATAGAAATTGTGTATTATTGTATCTCTGTGTTTATGGTTATATCTCTGATAAATATCTATTATATTATTGAATATATGATACATATCTGTACAATTATTTATTATATATTCACTCTCATTTCGTGCCGAAAATAATCTGGATCATTGGTATGAGAGCAGGCTGCTCTTGATCGTTTTTTAGTGCATGTCCCTGACAAGGTCTGAGTATAGCAAGTTGGGTCTCGATATTGTATCTCTTGTGGAAAATTTCTCTCACACGCCCAAGAAATCCTCAATGGTAGAAGAAAATAAAAATGACGAAGCAAAAGATTCTATTAATATGTTGCTTGAGCAAGCTCTCACGCGACAGAGGGACAAAATGATGGAGAGTTTTTCCCACATCCTTCAACGTCTGCCGATAACAATCAACATGTCTTCATCAAGCAACCACTTTGGAGGCACCTCACCTTTCAAGGTACGAGTTAATTTTGATGTTCCCGTATTTGAAGGACATATAGATGTAGTTGCCCTAGAAAAATGGTTAAATATGCTAGAAGGTTATTTCTCTGTTCATAATTTCTCTGACAGGGAAAATATCACCTTCACACTCCTTAAGGCTATCCCCCATGTAAAACATTAGTGGGAAACTTATTGGGATAAAATTTCCATAGAGGAGTATGGAATATATGGGGCCGAGCCCACATGGGATTTTTTTGTGGATGCAGTCCACATGCTCAAACCATAACTCAATAGGTTTGGCCCACTTATTATCCACATATCTGATCCTATTGACCATACTATGGTCCCAAACCAATGATTCTTTGGCTCCCATCATAGAGTTGATTTCTATATTCCTCCTTATCCATTCATACAATAAACAAGGAAACTCAACAAATAACATTTCATGTAAATATGTATAAATGTACCCGTCTTTCCAACATTTGAGGTCAATTTGCATATTTCTAGTGTCTCGTTGTGCAAAATCATCCACCTTCTCCGCTGTCCACTATTGTATTTCCATCCTGGAAGGTTTCCACCTCATTTTCTTCTTCCACAATGTAGAACAAAACCTTCAAGTCTTGAAAACATAACCATTTGTTGGCATGACTAGGGGGTTAAGACCCGGGGTTTGATAATTTTTACCAAGAAAACCCCATAGGCGTCACCATATTCAATATTCAAGAACTGAAGAATGTCTCACCTGAGATTCCATGAGAATCACAAAGACCATCGGTCTTGTGTACGATGTGAAGGAATAAAACATGCAGGAAACCTTTTCTAACTAGTCATTCATTCATTCATAATTGTCACAAGCTATTGCACAGAATAATGTAAAACACTTATACATTTAAATCTTAACTCATCATATGCATAGATAAATGTGATTTAGATTTTATTCATTAATCTCAAAGGAATTTAGATTCATTATCCAAATATAAATCATAACTCAAGCTTTAGATCATCTATCTCTCACACATAAAAATGAATTATCTCTACCTACTCAAAATCCCAATCCTTAAATATTTGCATGCATCCCCCCATATCTGCCACAGAGCGTGTCAATCATAAATAAATTTCCATCTCATCTATAACCTCGACCATGACCATTCGGGTTGTTACAAAATTAGTTACAATGATTCCCGAAGGTATTTTCAGATCTGGCATGTATGCGGTTTCTTTATGTCCTTGTGTGCAATGCAAAATGTATTGGCATGCACAATATATCCTTGACTGACGCAAATGATGAAACTTGGCATCGTGTAATGCATACACAATGCATATTCTTGAGTGTGCTCATAGTGATGACTTGTGGCACGCGTGTAGTCTTTTTCAATCTTTAGGTGCCAACGATGGGAGCTTGAACCAATCTTGTATGCCACCTTATCACCACTCAGCTAGGTCGCTTGCCATTAATATGCCACAGAGGTAGCCAAATTTAGCATTTATTATGGTTTCATGGATATTGAAGGATTATATACATGACTTGTTCTTTTTAATGGATGAACATAAGTGTGATAAAATAAGTGGTCAACTAAAGGTTTGACATTTCTTAGTAGGGTGAAAAATAGTCATGAGGTACTATGATGTGTTGCGTTTTATAAATTATTATGAGATAGTAATGGATTCTAGTACATTCACTTAAAATTCAGAGATGAGTAAAATTGAGGTGATAATACTATTCCACCAACAAAACCTACTCAATTATTAGGGTTAGGGTTTTTGATTTCATAGTGTATTAAGAAATTTTGGGTGTTTAGGGTGCTAGTGTTCTATGGGGTGATCATGTCAATGACATAAGGGTTAACAATGCTAGGGAGTGATTGTGTCAATAGTCTCAAGGGTAAAGGTTCATAGCGTATTAAGAGGGATAGTGTGTCTAGGGTCATATATTGTTAGGGTGTGATCCCTTATGAGGTCATATTTGGGTTAAAAATCATAATGTATTAGTAGGGTCAATCTATTTGGAGTCATATCATGTGAAGATGTGATCACATCAATGACCACAAAGGTTCATTATCATAGTTTTTAAGGGCTTAATATAGTTGAGGTAAAAGAGTATTAGGAGGTGTTTGTATCAATGGTCAAAGGGGTTAATTAGGTTCATAGTGTTTTAAAAGGGTTAGTGGTTTTGAGTTCATAGTGTGTGGGGTGGTGATTTCTTCACTAGTCACAGGGATTAATATTGGTCATAATAGGTTTAGTATGTTTGGATTCATAATGTATTAAAGGATTAAAATATTATTTTATGGCCCATGGACAATGTCCAAAACCACTATTTTTTAGATCTATTTAGATTAATACTTTCAATATATGTAGATCCACACTAGTTAAATTTTCTTACATATTTGTTATGTTTCATACAATTTCAATGGGATTAGAAACGGATTTTAGATGGATAAATGTTATGAAAACTATTACTATCACCTTTCCCATAGTTTATTTTCATTTTTGTAAAAAGTAAATAAATAATCCAATTACATCGAGATGGTAGATCTTGAATCCTATTTCCATGGACATGAAACAGGTGCACCATAATTTCATAACATCATATATATAGAATGATAAATATTGAATAATGTGAGAAGAAGTTATTAGATTTAAGTATTTTCTCGTATCAAACCAAGAAGAGAATATTATGTCCATTGATTTCATAAGTGGACTCAATGACAAATATATGACTTAGATTAGTATCATGGAGTCTGAATCTTTAAAATAGGTTGTGATAAGGTACAAACATTATAAGGACCAGGCATAAGGTCATTAATACCTCTACTTGAACCTAAAATACAAAACTAAGGAGAGGAGTGAGAGGGGAAAAAAGAAGAAGCTACAAGACTTCATCATTTACTCATGGTGAAAACACAACAATAACATGGATACTTCATCATTTACTCATGGTGAAAACACAACAATAGGATTATAATAAGATTAAAAAAATAGGTAAAAAACAAGGTTTACTTTGAGTGTGTTGAGAAGGGGAATTATTTCCATGAGTGTCTTAAAAATAATGATGGATTTAGGAAGCTCAATAATGTACAAAGAGAACTAATCATGGAAGATGTGGTTAATGCACCATGAATCTATGTGGAATCGATCAAACCATGAGCACTAAGTGATAATGATTTAATTATAATGCAAGTAACATTCACCATGTATCTATATTGGTATATCAAAGGGATAGTCATTATTTAATAGAACCATATTTATTTTCAAGTATGGACTTAGAACAAGCAAACAATAGGCCTCATGGTTTATAGAGATGCCTAAAGAGATGCAAAAGCTAGTGAGATATTTGATTCCAAATTGAAAAGTGGAATTAGGTAGGTTTCTCAGTCATGCATATATACATATGTTACTGGGACATATGATTCCATGATTATACTTTATTGGATTTTTCCCCATATATCCAAGGAGGAATTGTTTATAGAAGATTTATGAATGCATTAATTATGAAATGAAACTTGGGTCCAAGGGATCACTAGACCTATCTTCCTTAGTTGTATTTGTTCTATATGTAAGGAAGATATGGATAAGAAAAGGTAAATATAAACATTATGCTGTAGGTTTCATATACCCTTATAGAATGATTACACTAGAGTCTTTAGAGTTGAAGATGCAATAATGAGAGTTTCTTGATAAATGCTACATTAGGTCTATCTTTCATGTTAAACAAATATGTGCATGATCATAATCATATTTTTTATTGGTCATCGATTTGATTCAAGTAAAAATAGGAGTATTATAGATAAATCATATATTCATCCTTTACATGAAGGTAAAAATTCTCCTCAGTTGATCCATCACCAAGTAAATGTCCAATGGAAAAAATGCAAACCTAATGATTCCACCTAGGAATTAAAGGATTCCATGTAAGAATACTATGCAAATTTTATTGATCATTAATGTCACAATGAGGTTTCATGATCTTTAATGTTTCAATGAGGTTTATTCTTCTTGGGAGGGGAATCATTCCATACTAAGTGTCATGCGTTAGAATGGTTGAATTTGCATTCATTATTTTTTCCTTTGGGTTTTTTGAAGATCTTATATGATATTGCTACCATTATAGAAGAACAAGTTTGTATACTTTAGCCATAAATTCATGGTCTATCAGTTCAACCATTCTCATGGATAACACATTGCAAGGAATATATGTAAGAGAGTTTGATAGCATACAAGGCACTAGTGCTAATCTCTATGGTATTTGTAACACACCCGATCCCCTAAACCTCCTTAGGCTAGTGGGATATCTTTTTCTCCTTTCTTCCTCCTAACTTCTCTTTCATACCATTAATTCTTCTCTACTTTGATCCCATAATCCAGATCTACTCCTTAAGAGCATTCCACTGACTGTAACCGTGCTGAAATCTGAGCTCTGGCTATAAAGTTATGGTATTCTAAATATTTTAAGTGCATTCTATATAGATGATGCCAACTTAGCCACGTGGACCACTCTGCACATTCTAGCTGACATGGATACACTATCACACCCTTAGGCTTATAAATTTAGGCTTCCATAGCCCACAATATAAGAAAAGTAATATTCTTGGGAAAACTTCATTGGACAGGTTGACTTACCAAGATCATGGCTTCCTCGCAAAGTCCACAGTCTACAACACTATAGTCGATTGAAATGGAATTTTTTCGTGCTCCTTGGTTCTTCCCATAGCTCATAATCCATAGGACTATAGGGATTTCACCATTGGGTTTCCTTTCACTTGATGACACAACACCTCACTACATGACCTTCCTGAATCTCGTCGCGAAAAATTCTCCTACAAGCCTATCGACTCACTTTGGTAGACTCACATCCCTGTAATACTGCAATGAGGCTCAACTTTGTGAGATGGCAACATAGTTTTTCCACCAAAAGCTCACAGAACCCACAACTCATGAGACTTGCATCCTCGCGCCATCGAATCCTTTAAATTGACACATACACAAATCCTCTCGCAAGCCATAGGATGGACAATGTTCTCGCCCGATAGATTAGATGGTTCGTATCGACCATGATCAATGGTTTGGGATCCTCCTCATTTTGGAAATTTCTATACCAATAACCTCTCCTACTCATCCTAGCTACACCACAAGAGGGCACCTATTCTCTTTCATGTGTCACCTGCCACATGGTAGTTTTTGATACATATACCCTTGTTGACGTGTCCCTTGACATGGAATTTCAACATGGAATGCTGACCCGATGAGCTGATGTGGTGCTTACATCACCACCATTGATGTGGCACTTATGTTACCACCACTAATGTGGCATTATTTCCACTCCTAGCCCCCCCCTTATGAGAGAAAATTCTAGTTTGATAGATTAGATGGTGGGTGATCAACCTATTTAAATTCCCTTACTTTGGAACCTAGGCATATTTTAATCTAGTGATTTCTTTACTGCAAATCAAATTAGGAGCTCCAACAAAAAATTACACTGTTGGAATATTCAACTCAAATAGAAATAGAAAAATAAATATTGGAAACCAAAAACTCATGCACAAGACACATAGATATTCTTCCCATAAACTAAGCTTATCATTCAAATAAGTTCAAAGCTTACAAGGGCTCCCTTACTAGGAAAATGGCCCAAAAATAAAAGAGACAAAGTACAAAAAAAACCTAACTGACTTGATCTGCAGCAAAACCTAATATACAATCCTGTACAACAACAACATGATTGTTACACTGATATCCATGCTATCATGCACTATCTATTCGATTGTAAAACCGAAACTTGTGCTAAATGCATGATTGTTCTAGAAAACTTGCACTTTCTCTAGACACACGTCCTTCTGTTGTACAATTGTTCCCTCTCTCCCTTTGTAATAGATCTCTAGATGAAATTCCTTCTTTACCTATCCAAGGTCTCCTTGAATCATAGTACTTCGTGGTCCAACTCTCTCTGTCTCAAATTAATCTCTTTCAATCAATCTGAAAAAGTGAGTAAAGTGTATAAAGTATCTTCCTCCTTCACTCTAGCCTTACTTTTATAAGATCGAGTTATGACTTAACCCTAATTTCCAAAGTGATTAATTGATGAGATTACTTCTCACCTTACTTGAGATAAATGACTATTATTTAATTCACTAATGCTAAGTAAAGCATTTCCTTAAATAAAACTCAACTTACTAATTAAAATCACTTTACTTTGTAAAGTCAAGGATATAAGGATTTCGATGATTTCCACACGTCTAGCTACATAGACCTATGTAGAAATACCTATCTGATTCTGTCGTGCATCGACACTCCCTCTTAGCAAGGAAGGTATTCAGAACCACTCCAAGTTTGTCTCTAAAGAACACAAACTTCCCTTTAACCAAGGGTTTGGTAAAAATATAAAAAACCTGCTCATCTGTGGAAATATACTGAAGCTTCACTACTCCCTTCTGGATCCTATTTTAGATGAAGTGGTATATGATCTCAATATTCTTGGACTTGTCATGAAATACTAGATTCTCTAAGAGTTTGATACAACTATGATTATCACAATATATCACAATAGGCTCCAAATCCCGATCAAATAAATGTGTAATTAATTTTCGAAGCCAAATGGCTTCACATATAGCCATACTTGTTGCCATGTACTTTTCCTCTGCTGAAATAAGTACTACAAAAGTCTACTTCCTTTTGGACCACACAATAATTGTTGATCCCAAGATGAAGTAGCACTCTGAGGTGCTCTTTCTGTCTACTGCACTCCCTTCCCAATCCGAGTCTGAGTATCCCTGCAAATATACTCCTTCTCCTCCAAGATACCTCAATCCATACTCCATTGTACCTCTCAAGTACCTGAGCACATGCTTCACTGCTATCCAATGCACCTGCCTTGAATCCACCATGAACTGACTCAATGTGTTCACAACAAAACATATACATGGCCTGGTATTAAACAAATACATCAAAGACCCTATCAACTTCCTATATATCCTAGGATCCACCAACTTTGAATCTGAAGTGACAATCTTCTTTAGATTGGTAACCATAGGTGCAACCATCAATATAAAATCCTCCATCTTGAATCTCCTCAATATCTCAATCGTGTACGTCCCTTGTCCAAGGAATATCTCACTTGATACCTGCCATACCTCTAATCCCAAGTAATAATGCATCAAGCCAATGTCCTTCATCTCAAAGTCACTATCTAAATCTGCTTTGCACCATGCAGTAATCTCCTCTACACTTGTGAGAAAAAAATAATCTACGTACATAACCAATATGAGAGGATCTTCCTAAAAAAGTATGAAGTGTTAGCACATGAAATGATTAGGTGTATTTGCTGCCAACTCACCAGGAAAGTTTGCAGTGTACTTATGAGTACCTCATGCACTCATTTTTCATTATTGCAGCTAAGAAACGTGTCAAGGGTAATTTTATGCTTTTCAATGCCTTCATTTAATTAGATTTTCAAGGATTTTGTCACAAAATTTCTAACAGTTTCCTTGAAGTGCGCTATTTTATTTTGAACTTGGCACTGCAAATTGGCGCTGCGAACACTCTGTTCCAGAATTGTTGAAGCCCCCATATTTTGCATCCATTTGAAACTTAGTCTTAACCAATTGAATGAGACCCCTATCAAATAGGAGGAATATGGTTAATCATTTGTAGAACCAAGCTTAAATTTCATATATCTTTCACTGCAAACTGATTTTTATATGCATTTACAACATTTTGGTGATGGTTGTGAATTTTGAACTACAACTAGCAGTTTTGGTGTTTTCCCTCCAATTATCTATCAAGATAATGAAGTTTTGTTGCATGTATGGACTCTTGGTATAAGTTTTGAGGTGTTGAAACTTTGACAAAAGTGAAATAGGTTGCTACAGGAAAGTTCACAATGCTTGAAATCACTGGCGTTGCGAATTGGTAATTTGGAACAGTTTGCAGCAATTAGCACACACCAGAGTCATGTTTTGATCGTAACGTTTTAATTCCAATCTGGGTTATTCTAAAATTTGGTGTGGAGACGCACGATATTATCCTTGACTTTCTGGAAAAAAAAATCAGCCTGACCCAGTTCGTAGTTTTGGAGAAAAGTCAAAATCATCACCTATAGAAAAGTTCACAACACATGTTGTCAAAGGTGCTGCGAACTCTAACAATCTGACAAATTTGAGCTATGGGAAGGCTACATGTTATAACCCTAATTTGCACCATACATGCTTACCTGGCATCAGGCCATCTCATAACCCTTCTTTGCCAAGCCACTGTTGAACAACTTTTTAAAAAATCTCTTTTATAAAGGCCCACGCACCCTACTCCATTACTGCACGCGTGTACACGCTAGCTGACCTAAAACAACCCATGTATACCTACAAAAGCACAAAAAAAGAAAGTTGCCTATGGAACACACAACTTTGAGTGAGTTAACTAAACATTCCAGACATGCATGGTCGAGGGTTCGACCAAATACCTAGCTCCTTCTAACCTATAAAAGAAGGGGTAGGGGTACCATTTGGAGAAAGGAGAATATAGCAAAGCAAATCTACTCAATTTTATATTCCTATTGTCCCAACCCTTTAGCCATCTGTGTGCAAGGACCAATACAGAGCAAAGAAGTTGGAGGACATTTGAAGAGGAGCCTAGGATCAGGTTCGCAGAGCATTGGCCAGTCTCGACATTGTAAGTTGATTCATTCAAAGTAATAAAGAAATGCTTTTCCCATCCCACTTTATGAGTTCTCAATAGTGTGATAAATACATATTTGAATCTCTAACCTATTAGTCTGTAGGTAAAATGCATGTGTAGTTTGTTACTTGTTTTGTATGCAGGTCATCCTTGGGAGGAGAACTGCTAACAAGTGATCAAGCGTGAAGAGGGATCGACATCGAATGTCCGGAACAAGGTATGTTGATCTAACCATGTATTTGCTGAAAAGAAATAAGGATTAAGTAAGGGGATGAAGGTAGAAAGTAGATTTCTTTTGGTCATATCTACATGCAAAATATAACCTTAATTGCTAGTCAGTAGGGGGATTTCCCGCCACAACAGAATTGGCAACCATACTAGGGAAGTCTCTATGGTTCTTTTGGCGTATTTTTTTTTTGGGTAGTTTTAAAAATTGGCTTTCTTTCCTATTTTTAAAGCTTCTGCACAGTCTGGGTTAACAAAGATTCTGGTCTTCCATACCAGTCATCTCTGTTCTTTGCTTGACTGTATCTTTCATATTTTTTCCGAGACCCACAGAGGTACACACGGCCTGTAGAATGTCTACACACATGTACCCACGCCTGTAGAATGTCTACACACATGTACACACGGCCTGTAGAATGTCTACACACATGTACATCCCACGTGTACATGCTAGCTGAGGAAGTAACAATAGTGTGTAGTCTTCCAGAAAATTCTTTGAGGCAGTCATCCTCTTCCCTGTCAGAATTAGTCATTCTCAAGGGTTTTCTGGAATTCTGTCTAGTCTTGGTTAAGTGCAGTCTATAGCTTAGTTTTTAATTCAGATTGGTTTGTTTTACGTTTTTTTTTCCTTGTATTGTTTTCTTTTCATTTTTTTAAAGAAACTGTCTGAGCCTTCAAGAGATTCTGATTCTCAGTATCAGTGGTCTCTGCCAGGTTTGGATTGCCTGTTTTTTATTTTTTTTTAGAGTTTTAGAGGTCCACGCGGCCTGTATAAGGCCAGACCGCGTGTACAAGCCGTCTGACAGTGACAAATTGCGTGTACACGCTTGCTGTTGAAGCTGTTAGCAGTGTGCTTGAGGTGGATAGTTTTTGTGCAAGGAAAAGCAGTCATCTTTTCCCTTGACAAGAGTTATACCTCTCAGGATATTGAACCTCTGTCATAACAGTCAATAGCTTAGATTTGATCTTAGCCATAGTTTTCTTTTTCATTTAAAAAAGTTTTTCATGAAATTTTTTCTTTTGTAAGGTTTTTAGACAAGTGTGAGAATCCATTTTTAAGTTGCTAGTGCGTAATTTTTTAAGAGATTCTTTGCGATCCGCGCTTAGGCCAGAAATTTTTCTTGGTTTTAACTTCTTGTTATTTTTCCTTTTTTGCTTTGGAAGCATTTCAAATAATAATAAAAAAAATCTCTTCTTTCTTTGTTTGGTTGAAAAGTGTTGTGTTGCATTAGTAACCAGGGAAAAGTCTTTGCTTTCATAAGTTCTTGGTAGTTTACTTAGATCATAAGTAGCTCATAGTCGAGTGAAATCTTGCTTGGAGTTTGCTGTTCCAAAATCTTAGAAAAATTGTTAAAATTTGAAAAGTTGCTTAAAAGTAAAGGTTTTTTGTTTCCAGTTTTCTGTCCTTTTTTAATTTCGTCTTTTAAACATCACTAATTTCACTTTCATAACCTTTGACATAAGACAAGACATAAAAATAACGCTAAATATAAAATTCATTAGAATTTTATGTTTATAGGGTCAATCAACTAGTTCAGGATTAGGGCCTTGAATTAGGTTGGAGAGGAAACTCTTCAAGGCCATTTGAATCAAACATTGGAGTCTGAGTTAGGGGGTGCCAAAGTCTAGTATCGTGAAAGTTATCTGAGACCCCCCTCTAACACAGGGGATAAACGCGAGGTCGTGTGCGGAAAGGTAGTGGAGATAACCCCTCCAAAGGTGGACCAATTGTAGTCGAGAACACATATAGAGGGCTTGTTTTGGGATTCCATCGATTGCATTTGCCATAGAGCTTCGTGTGTCTTGAATCCATTCGAGGTCCTCAGTTGTCTTCTAGACCACTTGCTCTCAATACCCTTGATAGGTTTTGGGCTCGATACCCTGCTCATTGTGGTCTACCTGACTTTCAACTGTACCCGCCCGATGACTATTCGCGCGTTGGCAACCTAGTTTCCCATCTTGGTAGGGACATACACAGGTGACTGCAGGGGTATACCGCGATACCTAGGACAGACATTGGGCCATGCTTTGTAGAGTATACCCAGAGGGTGCTTCCATGTTCGAGTTGCACTTGCACCGGTAAGTTGCTCTAGTGTTGGTTGTTATAACTGTTCTTCTAATTAATTTAGTGTTTGCCTGTCTTATCTTAGGGACTTTTTTAGTGTGTGTTGTTTTTTAAACAAATAGAATGCCCTAGGGTGTCTTCTGATCTTCTCACACAGTGGAGGATCACGAGCTCCACCGGTCACGAAGGCTTCTGGGCCTGTCGCCAGTCACACTGGAGCCACCCCTACCACCACTAAGGCGAAAGCTAGACCAACAAGTGTCTTTCGAAGCGACCAGGTCACATGAAATTGTGCCTGACCAACATCTGGAGGAATCAACCGTCTTAGACCTTGGAGCGAAATCTCTTGGCTCGGTTGAAAACCCAACCACTGATCCCTTGGCACCCTCCATTGTACCGATTTATCCTTACAAGTGCCAGATAGTGTCGCACGCACCAAATTATGAGGCCAAGCCTAACGAAGAACCAGGCGATCATGTGACTACCTTCCACCTTTGGTGTTCATTTAACTCATTGAAAGATGACTCCATACAATTGTGATTGTTTCAATGCACTCTCAATGGGAGTGCCACGAAATGGTACATTGAGCTCGATCGCTCAAGATACTCTTCCTTCGGCAAATTGGCTATGGCTTTCTTAAACCATTTCCAATTATCAGTGAGATACGACACTGGTACAAAATTGCTGGCCAATTTCTCATAGACAAAAGTGGACCATATCTCTGATCACATCAGAGAATGGCGACGTCGGAAGAGTTTAATAAAAGTGCCAGTCCCACCAACATTCTTGCTAGAGTGGTTCCTTAAGTCTTTGGTCCTGCAATTATCCAAAGACGTCGTGACATCGAGAGTATTTTCTGAAGAAGACGCCATCATGAGAGCTCAACAACTTGAGTTAATCTATTCTCAGTCTAGTTTACTATATGAGATCTTGCCAGATGCACCACGCTCAATACTAGATAAAACCAGACATAGAGCTGGACAACATGCTGATGGTATTGTTGGTTCCGCACAAACCAAGCCTACTAAAAAACTAACAAATCAGTTGCAACAATTGTCTATACAACACACAACGACCATCCAAACTACTACCTTAGCTGTTCCTCCTACCAAAACTTCGAATGTACACATAGTACAATCGACTAACCCAAAGTCCACCCAGCAGCTAGGAAAGAAAAAACAATGAAAGAAGGGTAAGGGGGATAAGAAACCCACTGATAATGCTGGCAAGGGAAATACTGAAAAATAGAAGGCGAGGTATCCATGCAACCTGTGCGCGGAAGAGCACCCGACCCACGTATGTCCTCGGCTTGCAGAGGCCCAAAAGTTTGTGACACAGAAACAACCTGTCGTGTTAACCAATCCATTTCAACATGGGCAAAATCTAACTCAAGCCTCTACAAGCACGGAAGGGGGCAGTCAAGGACCCCCTCCGTCTTCGAAAAACCCCACATCGGTGAATGTATATATGGTGAAGGTTGATGCCTTTCTATAGACTAGAGCACATGACTACAGTCAACCAATCACCTTTGAGAAGGGCAAAGAAGACGAACTCCCCTCTCTTCCTCTATAGTTTGAGAAGACGTTGGGTGAAACAATGACNATCGGTGAATGTATATATGGTGAAGGTTGATGCCTTCTATAGACTAGAGCACATGACTACAGTCAACCAATCACCTTTGAGAAGGGCAAAGAAGACGAACTCCCCTCTCTTCCTCTATAGTTTGAGAAGACGTTGGGTGAAACAATGACACGCATCCCCAAAGGCACATTCAAGAGAGCTTCTCACAACCCCAACGTAAGGGCCACCCATAACTACTCTGTGGTGGAAGATTTATCACAAACCCATTATGTGATGTCTGCTTTGGAGGTCCTCCAGAGTTTCCCTTCCCAGAGAAAATCTTTGTTAACCTCTTTGGGATCTACCGAGACTTGTAATCCGAGTATAATCATGCTGGATACAACCGACTTAAAACCTCATCTACTTTACCACGTAGCGTTTCAGATAGTAGTGGATTATCTCACGAAGACTTTTACAAGAAACATATTTCACGCGGTGGTTGATGAGGGCGCCTCGACATGCGTTATGTCGTTGGCATGTTGGAAGGCCATTGGCCAACCCGTTTTGTCTCCATCACCTACTCTTCTCACCGCTTTTGACGGTCGTTCATTCCAACTGCATGGTATCATTCTCTCTTTCCCCGTGCAGTTAGGAGGGAAGATCGTGTGTGTCAAGGTAGAAGTAGTCGATGCCCCCCTCGACTATAACCTCTTGTTAGGAAGGATTTGGACTTATGCCATGCAAGCCGTGATTGCTACAATTTTCTGAGTCTTATTGTTTCCCCACGAGGGTCGGATTGTGACCATTGATCAATTGTCTTTCTCTAGACCTGACACTTCCTTGGGGGCATCCACGGTCCCAATGATTGATAATCCTCAACCAGGGGTGGTCAACGTAGGAGTTGGTTTGTTCCCATCATTGATGGGTACCTTCGATTACCCGCCCCCGCAAGGTGATATCAAGTTTATATCCAGTCACCATAAGGTTAGGATTTTTCAAGTTTCATCGTTCCACACGACTTACTTCAATGATCCGTGGATACTTCCTTCCCCATCAACCACGATGGATGGGACAGGGCACCCGAGCATGTCCATGCCCTTGTCCGCAGCTGAAGTATCGTACTCTTTAGTCTAGCAAGCTTCAGCTAAGCCTGATCCGACTCCTACACAAGAGTTAGATCCTCTTCTAGATCCTATTTGGGCTTAGGGTTCTCTTGCTGATACCGATTCATTAGAATTAGTCTTTCCCTCTGACAAAGCAATCATTGAGGAAATGACTAGTCCGAACAAACCCTGGGACAATCTTCATCACATATCTTACTTCCTCCCAGAGTTAAGCCGAATTGAAGCAGGGGAATTCACTTTGACAATGACTAGAGATAGGTCTTGTCCTATCAATCCTTTGGCTACTCATGCTGTTTATGCCAAGGGTAATATGGAAACCATCGCTGAAACTATACGGATCAATATCTCCAGAGCCCCTGGCGGCGTAGACAAGGTTTTCGTTGAAGAATACTACTCCCCTGAGGAGATACCCGACATCGACCCACAAAGTCTCAATCATGAGATAACTTTGTTGTTTTTCAAGCTCGCTTTGAGATCCGAAAGCAACATCCGACGAGACTGCATTTATGCTTTTCGATCTCGTCCGGATTAACTGAGAAAAGTAACCTCTACGGGTCTTCTTTTAAACCCTTTTTAGACCCTCTAAACATGAAAATATTGTCGAGCGATCTTCTGGCCTTTCACGCTCATTAAACTGAAATTTGAAGTCATGTCTGTCTGGCGCTAGTTTAACCCTTTTTCGGTTCGGACGGTCAATTGTACGAACAAAGGTATACTCTAAAGAACTTCAGTTCTCTAGAAGAGTACTCATGTATGATTTTAACCCTTTCTCGGGCCTGAGGGACTAAACTTACGAAAAATGAACCCCCACGGAGTCCATAGTTAAGCTCTTTTTAGACTCCCTAAAATTGAAAAGATCGTCGAGTGACCTTATTCTTTCACACTCGTTAAACTGGTCCAGAAGAATATTCCTGACGGAGTCCATAGTTAATATTTTTTTAGACTCCTTAAAAATGAAAAAATGGCCGAGTGATCTTGTCCTTATCACACTCGTTAAAATGGTTTTGAATAGATGTCTTGTTGGCGCTAGTTTACCCCTTTTTCGAACCAACTAGACTGCCTTCGAAAAAGGTACCCCAATGGAGTCTTCTTTTATGTTTTTTCAGACTGTCTAAATATGAAAAACCACCGAGCTTACCTTCTCTGGGCTCATTAAAATTACATCGAAGGACGTTACCATTGTGTGTTTTGTTAATCCAATTTGCATACCTACGTCTTTAGCCTAATACCGGCTCCATGTTGCTCTCAACTTAACCATTTGAAGCATTCCTTATACGCAAGCCCTGTAGCACTCTGCCTCTGCATCTTGACACCTTTGGCCTCTGAAGGATTTTTCCCGAGTGTCCTTTTCTTGCATATGTCTCTTTTCCCTAAACATCCCTGTGTTCCGTGCACTTGGAACTAGTATGTTTGCAACACTCAATTCTCCTTTGTAACGTAACATTCTTTTATTCTTTTTCCAAAATCATTGAAAAAAGACAAAAAAAAAATCAAATATACCACGAAAAGAGGAAAGGAAAAGTATTTTATTTATTGGCAGCATCATGAGTCGCCCTTGGATAAAGCACATCTATCCATTTAATCATCAAACCCAGGGATTTAATATGACCTTAGGAAGCTTTTCTCGCTACATAGAGCCGTGTCCTCCCCCGTTTGGTTATTCTTCCAAACATATGGAGATTTTGCGTTGCCTCCTGCCTCGTAAACTTATGTTAATGCCCTGCTGCGTGAGTCTCATCATTGGTTGTGCTATTGTCCAAGGAAAGTTTGTCACCAAGCCTAAGTCGACCCCTCTGCATTTTGTCTCTTGCCTTCATACCCGACCATCCTGAATGTCCAATCAAGTCTTTGTTCGAAATGAATGAAGCCTTCAGTTTGATCATCAAGATTCTCTAGTCCATGACTGACGAGCCATCGAAGACCTCTTGGTAGTGAAGTTGTACAGTCATATTACACTCCTACCCAAGTTTTGAAGATTTTGAAGTTGTTGCTTGAGCTCTGCGTACCTCATCTCCAACAATCAGGCCTTATCAGCTCCTACGAAGATGGATACTCTACATGTATATCTTTTTTGATTTCGAGATGTAGCTCCACTGTGTATTGTTCATGGCTACACTTTATATAGTTATATGACATGGATCTACAGTGTATTTGATTGGTAGCCATGATTCTGTTTTATACCGAGCATGGGTATGCCTGCCTCGATGAGACATTTATTCTTTTGCAGACGGTGCCTACCGGTTCCTGGTTCTTGGGCTCACTCGTTCGACACATCAGTAAAGATTGGTAATGTATTTCGGCCATCAGATGCTCTTTTGACCTCACACATTAGGGGGCATCTGTTATAACCCTTATTTGCACCATACATGCTTACCTGGCATCAGACCATCTCATAGCCCTTCTTTGCCAAGCCGATGTTGAACAACTCTTAAAAAAAACTCTTTTATGAAGGCCCACACACCCTACTCCATTATTGCACGCGTGTACACTCTAGCTGGTCTAAAACAACCCGCGTGTACCTACAAAAGCACAAAAAAAGGAAAGTTGTTGACGGAACACACAACTTTGAGTGAGTTAACTAAACCTTTCGGCCATGCATGGCCGAGTGTTCGACCAAATACATAGTTCCTTCTAGCTTATAAAAGAAGGGGTAGGGGTACCATTTGGAGAAAGGAGAATATAGCAAAGAAACTCTACTCAATTTTATATTCCTATTGTCCCAACCCTTTAGCCATCTGTGTGTACGGAGCAATACAGAGCAAAGAAGTTGGAGGACATTTGAAAAGGAGCCCAGGATCAGGTTCGCGGAGCAGTGGCCGGTCTCGACATTGAAAGTTGATTCATTCAAAGTAATAAAGAAATGCTTTTCCTGTCCCACTTTATGAGTTCTCAATAGTGTGATAAATACATATTTGAATCTCTAACCTATTAGTCTGTAGGTAAAATGCATGTGTAGTTTGTTACTTGTTTTGTATGCAGGTCAGCCTTGGGAGAAGAACTGCTAACAAGTGATCAAGCGTGAAGAGGGATTGACATCGAACGTCCAGAACAAGGTATGTTGATCTAACTGAGTATTTGCTGAAAATAAATAGGGATTAAGGAAGGGGATGAGGGTAGAAAGTAGATTTCTTTTGGTCATATCTGCATGCAAAATATAACCCTAATTGCTAGTCTGTAGGGGGATTTCCCTAATTTGCACCATACATGCTTACCTGGCATCAAGCTATCTCATAGCCCTTCTTTTCCAAGCCACTGTTGAACAACTCTTTAAAAAACCTATTTTATAAAGTCCCATGCACCCTACTCCATTGTTTCACATGTTTACATGCTAGCTGACCTAAAACAACCCGCGTGTATCTACAAAAGCACAAAAAAAGGAAAGTTGCCGACGGAACACACAACTTTGAGTGAGTTAACTAAACCTTCCGGCCATGCATGGCCGAGGGTTCGACCAAATACCTAGCTCCTTCTAGCCTATAAAAGAAAGGGTAGGGGTACCATTTGGAGGAAGGAGAATATAGCAAAGAAACTCTACTCAATTTTATATTCCTATTGTCCCAACCCTTTAGCCATCCATGTGCAAGGACCAATACAGAGCAAAGAAGTTGGAGGACATTTGAAGAGGAGCCTAGGATCAGGTTCGCAGAGCAGTGGCCAGTCTCGACATTGTAAGTTGATTCATTCAAAGTAATAAAGAAATGATTTTCCCGTCCCACTTTATGAGTTCTCAATAGTGTGATAAATACATATTTGAATCTTTAACCTATTAGTCTATAGGTAAAATGCATGTGTATTTTGTTACTTGTTTTGTATGCAGGTAAGCCTTGGGAGGAGAACTTCTAACAAGTGATCAAGCATGAAGAGGGATCAACATCGAACGTCCAGAACAAGGTATGTTGATCTAACCGTGTATTTGCTGAAAAAAAATAGGGATTAAGTAAGGGGATGAAGGTAGAAAGTAGATTTCTTTTGGTCATATCTGCATGCAAAATATAACCCTAATTGCTAGTCTGTAGGGGGATTTCCCACCACAACAAAATTTGCGATCATACTGGGAAGTCTCTAGGGTTCTTTTGGAGTATTTTTTTTTGGGTAGTTTTAAAAATTGGCTTTCTTTCCTATTTTTAAAGTTTCTGCACAGTCTGAGTTAACAGAGATTCTGGTCTTCCATACCAGTCATCTCTGTTCTTTGCTTGACTGTATATTTCATATTTTTTTCGAGACCCATAGAGGTACACGCGGCCTGTAGAAGGTCTGCATGCGTGTACCCGCGCCCTACTCTCCTACAACCCACATGTACACACTAGCTGGCAGTCATCCTCTTCCCTGTCAGAATTAGTCATTCTCAGGGGTTTTCTGGAATTCTGTCTAGTCTTGGTTAAGTGCAGTCTATAGCTTAGCTTTTACTTTAGATTGGTTTGTTTTATGTTTTGTTTTCCTTGTATTGTTTTCTTTTCATTTTTTTAAAGAAACTATCTGAGCCTTCAAGAGATCCTGATTCTCAGTATCAGTGGTCTCTGCCAGGTTTTTATTGCTTGTTTTTAAATTTTTTCAGAGTTTTAGAGGTCCATGCGACCTGTATAAGGCCAGACCGCATGTACACGCCCTCTGACAGTGAAAAGCTCACGTGTACACGCTTTCTGTTGAAGCTGATAGCAGTGTGCTTGAGGTGGATAGTTTTTGTGCAAGGAAAAGCATTCATCTTTTCCCTTGACAAGAGTTATACCTCTCAGGATCTTGAACCTCTGTCATAACAGTCAGTAGCTTAGATTTGATCTTAGCCATAGTTTTCTTTTTCATTTTAAAAAGTTTTTGGATGAAATTTTTTCTTTTGTAAGGTTTTTAGACAAGTGTGAGAATCCATTTTTAAGTTGCTAGTGTGTAATTTTTTAAGAGATTCTTTGCGATCTGCGCTTAGGCCATAATTTTTTATTGGTTTTGACTTATTGTTATTTTTCCTTTTTTTGCTTTGGAAGCATTTCAAAAAAAAAAAAAAAACTCTTCTTTCTTTGTTTGGTTGAAAAGTGTTGTGTTGCATTAGTAACCAGGGAAAAGTCTTTGCTTTTATAAGTTCTTGTTAGTTTACTTAGATCATAAGTAACTTGTAGTCGAGTGAAATCTTGCTTGGAGTTTGCTGTTCCAAAATCTTAGAAAAATTGTTAAAATTTGAAAAGTTGCTTAAAAGTAAAGGTTTTTTGTTTCCAGTTTTCTGTCCTTTTTTACTTTCTTCTTTTAAACATCACTAGTTTCACTTTCATAACCTTTGACATAAGACAAGCCATAAAAATAACGCTAAATCTAAAATTCATTAGACTTTTATGTTTATAGGGTCAATCAACTAGTTCAGGATTAGGGCCTTGAATTAGGTTGGAGAGGAAACTCTTCAAGGCCATTTGAATCAAACATTGGAGTCTGAGTTAGGGAGTGTCAAAGTCCAGTATCGTGAAAGTTATCTAGGAACCCCCTCTAACACATGGGATAAACACGAGGTCGTGTGCGGAAAGGTAGCAGAGATAACCCCTCCAAAGCTGGACCAATTGTAGTGGAAAACACATATAGAGGGCTTGTTTTGGGATTCCGTCGATTGCATTTGCCATGGAGCTTCGTGGGTCTCGAATCCGTTCGAGGTCCTTAGTTATCTTCTAGACCACTTTCTCTCGATACCCTTGACAGGTTTCGGGCTTGATACCTTGCTCATTGTGGTCTACCCGACTTTCGACTGTACCCGCCCGGTGACTGTTCGCACGCTGGCAACCTAGTTGCCCATCTTGGTAGGGATATACATAGGTGACTGCGGCGGTATACCGCGGTACCTAGGACAGACATCAGGCCACACTTTGTAGAGTATACCCGGAGGGTGATTCGTTGTTCTAGTTGCACTTGAACCGGTAAGTTTCTCTAGTGTTGGTTGTTGTAATTGTTCTTCCAATTAATTTAGTGTTTGTCTGTCTTATCTTAGGGACTTTTTTAGCGTGTGATGTTTTGAAACGAATATAACGCCCTAGGGTGTCTTATGATCTTCTCACACAGTGGAGGATCACGAGCTCCACCGGTCATGAAGGCTTCTAGGCCTGTCACCAGTCACACTAGAGCCACCCCTGCCACCACTAAGGAGAAAGCTAGACCAACAAGAGTCTTTCGAAGCGACCAGGTCACACGAAATTGTGCCTGACCAACATCCGGAGGAATCAACCATCTTAGAATTTGGAGCAAAATCTCTCGGCCCAGTTGAAACCCCAACCACTGATCTCTCAACACCCCCCATCATATCGATTTATCCTTACGAGTGCCAGACAGTGTCGCACACAACAATGGAAACAAATGCCATTACTACTTTAGGGAGCTGATCACTTCCCACTACGGTTGTCACCACATGAGTGTTTCCACCTCCTAACCCAGGGTCACCAGGTCGAGCCACCATGGTCTCGACCACCTCTACGTCGCATAGTGGTCCAATCCCATCTCTGATGGCGACCACACCCCTTTTCACACCAAGTGTGACAAGCCTTCCGTTCTCATACGGGATGCTTAGTTCAGGTACAAGCCCTGTACTTTCCTTCTCCTCTTCACAGACTTCAGGTTTGGGGGTAGGGAGCTCTAACACTCCTCTCCAAGGTCACATGGGGGGCACTTCTGCTCCTTTTAAAGCTTTCCATTACGGAGGAGGTCATATCCCTCCTTCATCCCCTTCGCTCAGCGACACGCACCAGCCATCCGCTGGGCTGCCTGCACACTATAGTTTATTTGGAGCAGGGAGTCAAGGACCTCCTTCTCACAATATGCTGGTTGGTTTGACACGGTTTTCTTTGTTCAGTGCGTTTGGTAACAATGCCTTCTCGTCAATTGATTTCCCGACTGGGGGCAACCCTGGTTTCGGACAATCTATTCGTATGCAGGGTACTAATCCTGCACAGGGGGCACACCCAGGAACTTCTTCCACATCAGGGCCTTGGAATTCTTGGCAGGGATCCATTCCCTCATCAAGAATTCTAGTCTGGGATAATTCTTCTCACAATCAATGGAACCCCAGACAAAACACCATGCCTATCCCTCCTAGACCAACATGGGGCAACCCTTCCTAAAGTCCTCCAAATGTCATGCATGCCCACCCATCTATGTCCTATTTTGGGAATCAATCGATGATGTCTCCTCATACGCAAAATCCATATGCTAGCCACAACCATGGTTTTTACCAGAACCCAAGCCAGTAGCTGAACTTTTCCTGGCAACCTGGTGCCAGTCAAACTCTAGGTCCCCTTTTCCCAGGTTATCACCAACAACCCAAACTACCTTTTTTAGAAACCTTGCATTTGCCAGACTTGACACGGTTGTTGAATGACCCTATCTGTCATGATCCGCATTGGCTTCCTATGGCGACGAAGTTTCCTTCGGACATACCAAAGTTTGAGGCTAATCCTAACGAAGATCCAGGCGATCATGTGACTACCTTCCACCTTTGGTGCTCATCTAATTCATTATAATACGACTCCGCAGAGTTGGAATTGTTTCAACGCACTCTCATTGGGAGTGTCGTGAAATGGTACATTGAGCTCGATCACTCAAGATACTCTTCCTTCGGCAAATTGGCTATGGCTTTCCTAAACCATTTCAAATTACCGGTGAGATACGACACTGGTACAAAATTGCTGGCCAATTTCTCACAGACAAAAGCGGACCATATCTCTGATCACATCAGAGAATGATGACGTCGAAAGAGTTTAATAAAAGTGCCAGTCCCACTAGCATTCCTGATAGAGTGGTTCCTTAAGTCTTTGGTCCCCCAGTTATCCAAAGATGTCGTGACATCGGGAGTATTTTTCGAAGAAGACGCCATCATGAGAGCTCGACAACTTGAGCTAATCTATTCTCAGTCTAGTTTACTATACGAGATCTTGCCAGATGCACCACCCTCAATACTAGATAAAACCAGACAGAGAGCTGGACCACATGCCGATGGTATTGTTGGTTCTGCACAAACCAAGCTCGATGAACAAGTAACGAATCAGTTGCAATAGTTGTCTATACAAGACACAATGGCCAACCAAACTACTGCTTTGGTTGTTCCTCCTACCAAAATGTCGAATGTACACACAGTACAATCGACTAACCCAAAGGCCACCCAACAACCTGAAGGAAAGAAAAAACAATGAAAGAAGGGTAAGGGGGATAAGAAACCCACTGATAATATTGGCAAGGGAAATACTGAAAAATGGAAGGTGAGGTATCCATGCAACCTGTGCGCAGAAGAACACCCAACCCACCTATGTCCTCGGCTTGTAGAGGCCCAAAATTTTGTGACACAACAACAACCTGCCGTGTTAACCAATCCATTTCAGCATGGGAAAAATCTAACTCAAGCCTCTACAAGCATAGAAGGGGCCAGTCAAGGACCCCCTCCGTCTTCGAAAAACCCCACATTCGCGAATGTATATATGGTGAAGGGTGATGCCTCTCTATCGACTAGAGCACATGACTACAGTCAACCAAGCACCTCTAAGAAGGGCAAACAAGCCGAACTCCCCTCTCTTCCTCTATAGATTGAGAATACGTTGGGTGAAACAATGAAACGCATCCCCAAAGGCACATTCAAAAGAGCTTCTCACAACCCCAATGCAAGAGCCGCGCATAACTACTCTGTGGTGGAAGATTTATCAAAAACCCCTTGTGCGATGTCTGCTTTGGAGGTCCTCTAGAGTTGCCCTTCCCAGAGGAAAGCTTTGTTAATCACTTTAGGATCTATCGAGACTTGTAATCTAGGTACAATCATGCTGGATACAGCTGACTTAAAACCTCATCTGCCTTACCACGTAGTGTTTCAGATAGTAGTGGCTTATCCCACGAAGACTTTTACAAGAAACATCTTTCACACGGTGGTTGATGAGGGCGCCTCGACATGCATTATGTCGTTGGCATGTTGGAAGGCCATTGGCCAGCTCGTTTTCTCTCCATCACCTACTCTCCTCACCGCTTTCGATGGTCGTTCATTCCGACCGCATGGTATCATTCCCTCTTTTCCCATGCAGTTAGGAGGGAAGGTCGTGTGTGTTGAGGTAGAAGTAGTCGACACCCCCCTCGACTATAACCTCTTGTTAGGAAGAATTTGGACTTATTCCATGCAATCCATGGTTGCTACAGTTTTCCGGGTCTTGTTATTTCCCCACGAGGGCCGGATTGTGACCATTGATCAATTGTTTTTCTCTAGACCTGACACTTCCTTGGGGGCATCCACGGTCCCAATGATTGATAATCATAAACTAGGGGTGGTCAATGTAGGAGTTGGTTTGTGCCAATCGTTCATGGGTACCTTCGATTACCTGCCCCCGCAAGGTGATATCAAGTTTATGTCCAGACACCATAAGGTTGAGATTTTTCAAGTTTCATCGTTCCACACGACTTACTTCAATGATCCATGGATACTTCCTTCCCCATCAGCCACGATGGATGGGATAGGGCACCCAGGCATGTCCATGCCCTTGTCTGCAACTGAAGTAGTGTACTCTTTAGTCCAGCAAGCTTAAGCTAAGCCTGATCCGACTCCTGCACAAGAGTTAGATCCTCTTCTAGTGCCTATTTGGGCTCAAGGTTCTCTCACTGACACGAATTCATTAGAATTAGTCTTGCTCTCTGACGAAGCAATCATTGAGGTAATGACTAGTCCGGAAAAACCCTAAGACGATCTTCATCATAGATCTTACTTCCTCCCAGAGTTAAGCCAAATTGAAGCAGGGGAATTCACTTTGACAATGACTAGAGATAGGTCTTGTCTTATCGATCCTTTGGCTACTCCTGCTGTTTATGTTGAGGGTAATATGGCAACCATCGCTAAAAATATACCGATCAATATCTCCAAAACCCCTGGCGGCGTAGACAATGTTTTCTTTGGAGCATACTGCTCCCCTGAGGAGATACCCGAGATTGACCCACAAAGTCTCGATCATGAGCTAACTTTGTTGTTTTTCAAGTTCGCTTTGAGATCTGAAAGCAACATCCGGTGAGACTGCATTTATGCTTTTTGATCTCGTTCAGATTAATTGAGAAAAGTAACTTCTACGGGTCTTCTTTTAAACCCTTTTCATACCCTCTAAACACAAAAAGATTGTTGAACGATCTTGTGGCCTTTCACGCTCGTTAAACTGAAATTTGAAGTCACGTCTGTTTGGCGATAGTTTAACCCTTTTTCGGTCCGGACGGTCAATTTTACGAACAAAGGTATACTCTAAAGAAATTTAGTTCTCTAGAAGAGTACTCTCAGGTATGATTTTAACCCTTTTTCGGGCCTGAGGGACTAAACTTACGAAAAAGGAACCCCAATGGAGTCCATAGTTAAGCTCTTTTCAGACTCCCTAAAATTGAAAAGATCGCCGAGTGACCTTATTCATTGACACTTGTTAAACTAGTCTAGATGAATATTCCTGACAAAGTCCGTAGTTAATCTTTTTTCAGATTCCTTAAAAATGAAAAAATGGCCAAGTGATCTTGTCCTTATCAAACTCGTTAAAATGGTTTTGAATAGACGTCTTGTTGGTGCTAGTTTACCCCTTTTTCGAACCGACTAGACTACCTTCGAAAAAGGTACCCCAATGGAGTCTCGTTTTATGTTTTTTCAGACTCTCTAAATATGAAAAACCACTGAGCTTACCTTCTTTGGGCTCGTTAAACTTACATCAAAGGACATTACCATTGTGTGTTTTGTTAATTGAATTTGCATACTTGCGTCTTTGGCCTAATACCGGCTCCATGTTGCTCTCAACTGAACCATCTGAAGCATGCCTTATACACAAGCCCTGTAGCACTTTGCCTTTGCGTCTTGACACCTTTGGCCCCTGGAGGATTTTTTCCGAGTGTCATTTTCTTGCATATGTATCTTTGCCCTGAACATCCCTGTGTTCCTTGTGCTTGGAACTAGTATGTTTGTGACACTCGATTCTCCTTTGTAACGTGAGATTCTTTTATTCTTTTTCCAAAATCATTGAAAAAAGACAAAAAAAAATCAAATATACCCCAAAAAGAGGAAAGGAAAAGTATTTTCTTTATTGGCAACATCATGAGTCGCCCTTGGATAAAGCACATATGTCCATTTAATCATCAAACCCAGGGATTTAATATGACCTTATGAAGTTTTTCTTGCTACATAGATCTGTGTCCTCCTCCGTTTGGTTATTCTTCCAAACATATGGAGAGTTTGCGTTGCCTCTTGCCTCGTAAACTTTATGTTAATGCCCTGTTGCATGAGTCTCATCATATGTCATGCTGTTGTCTAAGGAAATTTTGTCACCAAGCCTGAGTTGGCCCCTCTGCAGTTTGCCTCTTGCCCTCATACCCGACCATCCTGAATGTCCAGTCAAGTCTTTGTTCGAAATCAATGAAGCCTTTAGTCTGATCATCAAGATTCTCTAGTCCATGACCGATGAGCCGTCGAAGACCTCTGGGTAGTGAATTCGTACACTCATATTACACTCCTACCCGAGTTTTGAAGATTTTGAAGTTGTTTCTCAAGCTCTGCAGACCTCATCTCTAGTCATCAGGCCTTATCAGCTTCTACGAAGATGGATACTCTACATGTATATCTTTTTTGATTTCAAGATGTAGTTCCGCTGTGTACTGTTCACGGCTACACTTTATATAGTTATATGACATGGATCTACAGTGTATTTGATTGGTAGCCATGATTCTGTATTATACCTAGCATGGGTATGCCCGCCTTAGTGAGACATTTGTTATTTTGCAGATGAAGCCTCCCAGTTTCTGGTTCCTGGGCTCACTGGTTCGGCACATCAGTAAAGATTGGTAATGTATTTCAGCTATCAGATGCTCTTCTGACCTCACACATTAGGGGGCATCTGTTATAACCCTAATTTTCACCATACATGCTTACCTAGCATCAGGCCATCTCATAGCCCTTCTTTTCCAACCCACTGTTGAACAACTCTTTAAAAAACCTCTTTTATAAAGGCCCACATGCCCTATTCCATTACTGCACGCGTGTACAGGCTAGTTGACCTAAAACAACCCGCGTGTACCTACAAAAGCACAAAAAAATGAAAGTTGCCGACGAAACACACAGCTTTGAGTGAGTTAACTAAATCTTTCGACCATGCATGGCTGAGGGTTCGACCAAATACCTAGCTCCTTCTAGCCTATAAAAGAAGGGGTAGGGGTAGGGGTACCATTTGGAGAAAGGAGAATATAGCAAAGAAACTCTACTCAATTTTATATTCCTGTTGTCCCAACCCTTTAACCATCCATGTGCAAGGAGCAATATAGAGAAAAGAAGTTGGAGGACATTTGAAGAGGAGCCCAGGATTAGGTTAACGGAGCAGTGGCCGGTCTCGATATTATAAGTTGATTCATTCAAAGTAATAAAGAAATTCTTTTCCCGTCCCACTTTATGAGTTTTCAATAGTGTGATAAATACATATTTGAATCTCTAACCTATTAGTCTATAGGTAAAATGAATGTGTAGTTTGTTACTTGTTTTGTATGCAGGTTAGTGTTGGGAGGAGAACTGCTGACAAGTGATCAAGCGTGAAGAGGGATCGACATCGAACGTCAAGAACAAGGTATGTTGATCTAACCGTGTATTTGCTAAAAATAAATAGGGATTAAGTAAGGGGATGAATGCCATTTGAATCAAACATTGGAGTCTAAGTTAGGGAGTGTCAAAGTATAGTATCATTAAATTTATCCGGGACCCCCCTCTGACACAGGGGATAAACACGAGGTCGTGTGCGGAAAGGTAGCGGAGATAACCCCTCCAAAGCTGGACCAATCGTAGTGGAGAACACATATAGAGGGCTTGTTTTGGGATTCCGTCGATTGCATTTGCCACGGAGCTTCGTGAGTCTCGAATCCATTCGAGGTCCTCAGTTGTCTTCCAGACCACTTGCTNGTACACACCTGGTGACTGTTCGCGCGCTGGCAACCTAGTTTCCCATCTTGGTAGGGACATACACAGGTGACTGTGGGGGTATACCGCGGTACCTAGGACATACATCGGGCTACACTTTGCAGAGTATACTCGGAGGGTGCTTCCGTGTTCGAGTTGCACTTGCACTGGTAAGTTGATCTAGTGTTGGTTGTTGTAACTGTTCTTCCAATTAATTTAGTGTTTGCCTGTCTTATCTTAGGGACTTTTTTAGTGTGTGTTGTTTTTTAAACGAATAGAATGCCCTAGGGTGTCTTATGATCTTCTCAAACAGTGGAGGATCACGAGCTTCACCAGTCACAAAGGCTTCTGGGCTTGTCGCCGGTCACACTGGAGCCACCCCCACCACCACTAAGGCAAAAGCTAGACCAACAAGGGTCTTTCAAAGTGACCAGGTCACACGAAATTGTGCCTGACCAAGATCCAGAGGAATTGATCGTATGAGACCTTGGAGCGAAAAATATCGGTCTGGTTGAAACCCCAACCACTGATATCTCGGCACCCCCATCGTACCAATTTATCCTTACGAGTGCCAGACAGTGTCGCACACAACAATGGAAACAAATGGTGTTACTACTTTAGGGAGCTCATCACTTCCCACTACGATTGTCACCACAAGAGTGTTTCTGCCTCCTAACCCATCGTCTCTAGGTCGAGCCACCATGGTCTCAACTGCCTCTATGTCGCACAATGGTCTGATCCCATCTCTGATGGTGACCACACCCCTTTTCACACCAAGTGCGACAGGCCTTCCATTCTCATACGGGATGCCTAGTTCAGGTACAAGCCCTGTACTTTCCTTCTCCACTTCACAGAATTCAGGTCTAGGGGCAGGGAGCTCTAACACTCCTCTGCAAGGTCACATGGGGGGCACTTCCACTCCTTTTAACACTTTTCCTTACAGAGGAGGTCATATCCCTCCTTCATCCCCTTCACTCAGTGGCACGCACCAACCATCCGCCGGGCCGCCTGCACACTATAGTTTATTTGGAGCAGCGAGTCAAGGACCTCCTTCTCACAATATGCAGGTCGGTTCGACACCATTTTCTTTGTTCGGTGAATTTGGTAACAACGCCTTCTTGTCAACTGCTTTCCCGACTGGGGGAAACCCCAGTTTTGGACAATCTATTCCTATGCAGGGTACTATTCCTACACAAGGGCACACCTAGGAACTTCTTCCACATTAGGGCCTTGGAATTCTTGGCAGGGATCCATTCCCTCATCAAGAATGTCAGTCTAGGGTAATTATTCTCACAATCAATGGAACCCCAGACAAAACACCATGCCTATCCCTCCAGGACCGACATGGGGCAACCCTTCCCAAAGTCCTCCGAATGTCATGCATGCCCACCCATCTATGTCCTATTTTTAGAATCAACCGATGATGTCTCCACATACACAAAATCCATATGCTGGCCATGGCCATGGTTTTTACCAAAACCCAAGCTAGCAACTGAACTTTTCCTGGAAACCTGGTGCCAGTCAAACTCCAGGTCCCTTTTTTACAGGTTATCACCAATAGCCCAAACTACCTTTCTTGGAAACCTTGCATTTGCCAGACTTGACACGGTTGTTGAATGACCCTATCTGTCACGTTCCACGTTGGCTTCCTATGCTGACGAAGTTGCCTTCAGACATATTAAAGTTTGAGGCTAAGACTAATGAAGATCCATGCGATCATGTGACTACCTTCCACCTTTGGTGCTCATCTAACTCGTTGAAAGATGACTCTGTATAGTTGCGATTGTTTCAATGCACTCTCATTGGGAGTTCCACGAAATGGTACATTGATCTCGATCGCTCAAGATACTCTTCCTTCGGCGAATTGGCTATGGCTTTCCTAAACCATTTCCAATTATCGGTGAGATACAACACTGGTACATAATTGCTGGCCAATTTCTCACAGACAAAAGCGGACCATATCTTTGATCACATCAGAGAATGGCAACATCGAAAGAGTTTAATAAAAGTGCCAGTCCCACCAACATTCCTGCTAGAGTGGTTCCTTAAGTCTTTGGTCCCGCAGTTATCCAAAGACGTCGCGACATCGAGAGTATTTTACGAAGAAGATGCCATCATGAGAGCTCAACAACTTGAGCTAATCTATTCTCAGTCTAGTTTACTATACGAGATCTTGCAAGATGCACCACTCTCAATACTAGATAAAACCAGACAGAGAGCTAGACCACATGCCGATGGTATTGTTGGTTCCGCATAAACCAAGCCCGCTGAACAACTAGCAAATCCATTGCAACAGTTGTCTATACAACACACAACGGCCAACCAAACTACTGCTTTGGCTGTTCCTCCTACCAAAACGTCAGATGTACACACAGTACAATCAACTAACCCAAAGGCCACCCAACAACCTAAAAGAAAGAAAAAACAACAAAAGAAGGGTAATTGGGATAAGAAACCCACTGATAATGCTGGCAAGGGAAATACTGAAAAATGGAAGGCGAGGTGTCCATGCAACCTATGCGTGGAAGACCACCCGACCCACCTATGTCTTCGGCTTGCAGAGGCCCAAAAGTTTGTGACACAACAACAGCCTGCCGTGATAACCAATCCATTTCAACATGGGAAAAATCTAACTCAAGCCTCTACAAGCATGGAAGGGGGCAGTCAAGGACCCCCTTCGTCTTCAAAAAACCCCACATTTGTGAATGTATATATGGTGAAGGGTGATGCCTTTCCATCGACTAGAGCACATGACTATAGTCAACCAAGCACCTCTGAGAAGGGAAAAGAAGCTGAAATCCCCTCTCTTCCTCTATAGATTGAGAAGATGTTAGGTGAAACAATGGCACACATCCCAAAAAGCACGTTCAAGAGAGCTTCTCACAACCCCAATGCAAGGGCCACCCATAACTACTCTGTGGTGGAAGATTTATCACAAACCCCTTGTGCGATGTCTACTTTGGAGGTCCTCCAGAGTTTCCCTTCCTAGAGGAAATCTTTGTTAACCGCTTTAAGATCTACCGAGACTTGTAATCCGGGTACAATCATGCTGGTTACAACCGACTTAAAACCTCGTCTGCCTTACCACGTAGCGTTTCAGATAGTAGTGGCTTATCCCACGAAGACTTTTACAAGAAACATATTTCACACGGTGGTTGATGAGGGCGCCTCGACATGTGTTATGTCATTGTCATGTTGGAAGGCCATTGGCCAACTCGTATTGTCTCCATCACCTACTCTCCTCACCGCTTTCGACGATAGTTCGTTCTGACCACATGGTATCATTCCCTCTTTCCCCGTGCAGTTAGGAGGGAAGACCGTGTGCGTTGAGGTAGAAGTAGTCGACACCCCCCTCGACTATAACCTCTTGTTAGGAAGGAGTTGGACTTATGCCATGCAAGCCATGGTTGCTAAAATTTTCCGAGCCTTGTTGTTTTCCCATGAGGGCCAGATTGTGACCATTTGTCAATTGTCTTTCTCTAGACCTGACACTTCCTCGGGGGCATCCACGGTCCCAATGATTGATAATCCCAAACCAGGGGTGGTCAACGTAGGAGTTGGTTTGTGCCCATTGTTGATGGGTACCTTTGGTTACCCGCCCCTGCAAGGTGATATCAAGTTTATATCCAGTCACCATAAGGTTGATATTTTTCAAGTTTCATCATTCCGCACGACTTACTTCAATGATCCGTGGATACTTCCTTCCCCATCAACCATGATGGATGGGATAGGGCATTCAGGCATGTCCTTGCCCTTGTCCACAGCTGATGTAGTGTACTCTTTAGTCTAGCAAGCTTTAGCTAAGCTTGATCCGACTCCAGCAGAAGAGTTAGACCCTCTTCTTGAGCCTATTTGGGCTCAAGGTTCCCTCGCTGGCACCAATTCGTTAGACTTAGTCTTGCCCTCTAACGAAGCAGTAATCGAAGTAATGACTAGTCCGGACAAACCTTGGGAAGATCTTCATCACAGATCATACTTCCTCCCAGAGTTGAGCCGAATCGAAGTAGGAGAATTCACCGTAACCATGACGAGAGATAGATCTTGTCCTATTAATCTCTTAGCTACACACGAAATTTATGCTGAGGGTAATATAGAAACTATCGCTAAAACCTTACTGATCAATATCTCTCGAAACCCTGGTGTCGTGGAGAATGTTTTCGTCGGAGTCAATTTCTCCCCTGGAGAGATTAAACTCTATACATATATTTTTAAAGAATTCAGTGACATTTTCGCCTGGTCTTACGAAGAGATGCCAGGCATCGATCCGAAAATAGTCGAACATGAAATCACAACTTACCCTGATGCCAAGCGTGTTCGGAAGAAGCTTCATATAGTTAATCTGAGGAAAGCAACAACCATTAAATTTGAGGTTGAGAAATTGCTAAAGGCTGGTTTTATCTATTCTATCCATTTGACTCAATGGGTGTCAAATCTTGTACCGGTCAATAAAAAACAAGGCACAATCCGTGTATGTACTGACTTCCGTGATTTGAATAAGGCATGTCCCAAAGATAATTTTCCCACACCATTCATCGACCAGATCATTGATGAATGTGATGGTTGCGAGGCCTTTTCTTTCATGGACGGTTTTTTGGGATATAATCAAATACAAATAAAACCCAAAGACCAGCACAAAACAACATTCATTTGTCCATGGGGTATGTTCGCATATCGTAAGATGCCTTTTGGTCTTAAAAATGCTGGAGCAAATTTTCAGCGGGCCATGTCTTTTCCTTTCCATGACCTCATGCATATAGTTGAGGCCTATTTCGATGATTTAGCATCTCGATCTTGCAAGAGAACGGATCATCCCACCCACCTCCGACTTATCTTTGAACATTGTCGCTACTTTTGGATTCGCTTAAATCCAAACAAGTGCAGCTTCTGCGTAACATCAGGACGTTTGTTAGGTTTCATGGTATCAACCACAGGGATCATGGTTGATCCTCTGAAGGTGGAGGCAATAATTCAGTTACCTCCCCCACACACAATTCTTCAACCTCAGAGTCTACAAGGCAAGGTGAATTTTTTAAGGCGCTTCATTGCCAACTATGCCAAAATCACCAAGGGCTCTATGCGCTTACTGAAGAAAGACGTTCCCTTTTACTTGGACGATGCCACTCAATGCTCTTTCAACACATTAAAACATTCCCTCACAACTGCCCCTCTGCTCCGACCACCTAAATATAACAAAGATTTCTTATTATACCTGGTTGCAGCAGAGTCAACCAATGGCATGGTGTTAGTTCAGGAGGATGACTTGTTTTCAAAACATGTGATCTATTACTTGAGCCGTGGCTTAGTAGGACTAGAACTCAATTATTCTCATATTGAAAAACTTGCATTGGTAGCAGTTCATGCTGTTCAACGGTTCCATCACTATGTTATGTTCCACAAGACTACCATCATTGCCATCGTGAATCCATTTCAGTACATGTTGACACAATGAGTAATAGGCAGAAAGATCAGCAGATGGATAGTCATCCTCCAGGAATTTGACTTAGAGTTCATTTCAGCGAAATCCAAAAAGTCACTAGTCTTTGCAGAACTTATTTCAGAACTTCCGATCGAGTCAGGTGGCGTTGTGCCTGAAGAATCGCTTATTCGAGGAGATTTTTTTTTGATCACGTCTTTAGATCCCTGGTATGGAGATATACTTATCTATCTCTAGAATTTGAAGTGCCCCACCTCTGCTTCTCGTGAAGAGCGTCGACACATACGCCATCAGGCTAAAAATTATCTCATACTCAATGATACGTTGTATCGAAGAGGTGTAGATTGCATCTTGTGACGATGTCTAACTCACAAGGAGGCAATTATCGTGCTTAACAATTGCCACACCAGAGCATGTGGCGATCATTTGTCTGGGTTGGTAATAGCCCAAAATATTCTAAGAGCAGGTTACTTCTGGCCGACACAAATTAAAGATTGTATCGAATCGGTCAAAAAGTGCCACCCATGCCAAATCTTCTCACGAAAGATGAGGGCACACCCTGCTCCCATGTTTCCTGTCATCATTGTTGGTACCTTCACCAAGTGGGGGATTGATTACACTACATGCAACCCTCCTTCAGCAAGGGGGCACCACTATATCATCATAGCCGTTGACTACTTCACAAAGTGGGTTGAAGCTATGCCAATGTTTAAAGATGATGGAGAGACTGCAACTCTCTTTTTATTCAACCAGATAATAGCACGGTTCGACATCCCGAGAGAGATTTTCACTGATCATGGCAGTCAATTTCAGAACCAAATGATGACCGAGTTAACATCAAATCTTGGGTTACGGCAAGAGCATTCATCACCCTACTACCCCCAAGCAAATGGTCAGGTAGAAGCGGTAAACAAATCTCTTAAGACCATCCTACAATGAACAATCAACTCAACCAAGTCAAATTGGCATTTGATGTTGTACTCGACATTATGGGACTACCGAACGTCTGTTAAGACTGCAACCGGTTTTTCACCTTTTCAACTCATGTATGGGCTGGAAGCAGTCTTACCTATCGAATGTCAAATCTCGTCTCTAAAGTTGGCAGTACAATTTTTTCCAGACACTTCTGCACTTGAAGAATGGTTAGTATACCTTGAGCAGCTCAATGAGTAGCGTCATGATGTGGCCTTGGCCAACAAGGCTCATAAACATAAGGTTAAGTGTTAGTATGATAGGTCCATTCATTCTCAGATTTTCTCTGAAGGCGACCTTGTCTTGGTCTATGACCAAGATAAGGACCCCCTGGGGGTAGGAAAATTCAAACCCATGTGGTTCAGACCGCTCATCATAAAAGAGGTTTTAAAAAAGGGCGCTTATCGTCTGGTTGACTTTGAAGGGAATGCTTTGGTGGAGCCTAGAAATGGGCTCTACCTCAAGAGGTATTAATCATAGGCAGTTCACCATGGGTAACTTTTTGTAACATATGTATAGTCTTTGTACTATTACTTTCTAGTTTTGTTTTAGGGTTATGGACGTGTCATTTATATCTTCTTTCGTCACTGTGGCAGATGTCAAGTGAATCCGAGGTGTTCATTGGGTACGTAGATGGTGATAGCCGACACACTCGGAGGCTTGCCTCCGTAGCTTGGGTAATATTCACACCTTAAGGCCAGTTGTTATCTTTCGGAGGTATATGCTTAGGTGATACCACAAATAATGTCACTGAGTATAATGCAATTATTGAGTTGCTTCGTGATGCCTTGTCATTTGGTATCTCTCATCTCCGGGTCTATCTTGATGCTCAGCTGGTTGTGTCTCAGTTAAATAGATTTTACCGAGTGCATGATCTGACTTTACACTGACGATTCCTTAGGGTACGTCTCTTAGAACAAAACTTTGATTATATTACATATTTTCATGTTCCTTGGAGATTAAGCCAAGTTACAGATACTCTAGCTAATCACATTTTAGATTGACATCTTGCTCACACATGAAAGAAAATTCACATAAACATGTAAATACATTTTTACACACATGATCCATAATACACAAAAAGACATAAAAATCCATATATAATCATAAAGTAACCATAGTACATTGATGGACGCAAGCGCCTAAAAAATATACAAGTCACGGGGCTTATGCCCTCAAAAAATATGTACAAGTAGTGCTCGTGACATGTCAAATGTCTATCTAGGGTCGGGGCCTATGAGCCATGTTATACTGATCCACCGCATGGGCTAAACGTCGAAAAAATCGGACCCAGGTCCGAGGTGCCCCCACTACATGAGGCTGCATGGATGGTGGCAGGTCCTCAATCTTTGCCATCAGGACTATGCGAGTGAGTGCAGTGAAATTCCGCTCAACTTGTCTCAACACCCTCTCAGCCTCCTCGGCTAGGAGATCTCCTGCTACTACTAGTCCCCCGACGATGACAGGGGCGGCCCCTGACCGAGGACAACGCCTGTTCCTCGCATAATCCACAGGTCGCACCAGTCCCACATCTGCATACAATAAACATATATCCATCAAATACTTAGGCATATATAAAAAAATGATATATATCAAAATGACATAAAAATTACATATGACCCATAAAAAATAAAAATAGCTACAAAAATGGATACTTACCCATCTCTCCTCGCTCCTCACCAGGAGGTAGGGGTATCTCAAGATCCCTTGAAAAGTCAGTCCCTGCATATGGGTAGTCCTCAATAACGGGAATCTGCTACGACAGCCAGGCAAAGAAGTCATCATCGAAGGACTCATTAGTCCTTCCACCACCCTAGCGTGGCAGAAAAACTGCCCATCTACACACTACATGAAGCGAGGCATAATGTCCTCGTACCACAACTTGAGGACTAAAACTTGAGACTCTCTCTCGAAGAACGAACATAAAATCATCCCAAACCTGAAATTTCTCTGTGTCCGCAGTCAGCAATCTGTCAACTGCCTCTTCATGCACTCAAGCAATGTAGTACTCCAGTCGAAAATTTGTGTGTTCATGCACTGGAGGACACAATTCATCTGTGCATGGGAGGCCTGATGCAAGGCTGTAGAACCGGTAATCCACCCAATAAGAAATACTATTGCTTGCAGCGATAGGTCAGTGATCTTGCTTATGGGCACTTGGGAGCTTGATCTGTCTGTCCCAGCCTCACAGTAAAGGTCTATCAGTTCCGCTATATTATGCAGCCCCAATGGAAATGTCATGAAGTTGATTGGTTCCCCTCTCCTTGAGAGGCCAGTCAAGAAATATATGTCCTCAGTGGTGGGCACCAGTGATTGCCCCTCTAACATAAATGCCTCTGCATCAGGATGCCAATAGTCAACCAAGGCATTCAGTAGCCTTGGTTGTGCCCGCATAAAAGTACATAGGAAAAACTTTAGCAAACCACATTTCATTAATGTGGCCACAACATTTGGGTCTTCTCTGACCAAGTCACTAACTTCTTCATGCTCCCTCTCTCTCTCCAGTGAACATACATCCTACCAAAACAACAAGGTTCAGGAGGGTGATCCCTTGCCTTTAATTTTTTATCCTTTAAGGGAGGTCCATGCATGCTGTATAGGTGACAATCGCATGTACACGCATGCATAGTTTACTTTGCTCGTGTGTACACGCGGCCTGTCCAGAGGAAACCCGCGTGGACCTAGGGTCGACCTTTTAAAGGTTGACGCCCCCCCAAAAAATGAAACTTAAAACAAAAATAAGGAATTGAATTGCAAGATAGGGGAGTTTGTACTTACTTGGTCCAGACATAAGTTCGCTTCATTCACTGTAGCTCCCAGAATCACCACTTTTGTCAAAGGGGGTCTTTTGGCTCCAGAGTCAATTTCCAAATCAACAATGGTGATAATGAGTTGTCATCTTCTATTTATAGACTTTTTGGCCTCTTTTTGTCACTTTTTTTACCTCCCTTATCAGTTTCTTTAAACCAAAAACCATTTAGGGTGATTCAGGAGTTACTTGGAAATGATATGGTCGGGTATCGAGGTAGTTTTTTGGAGTTTTGGGACATTTTTTTTACAATTCATGGAAAAATCACAGATGATCAACTTGAACATGTAGGTTAGGTTTCTACCATGACTTCTGTATCTCGTTGTCTTTATCCCTCTTCCATAGGATCAATCCCATCAAGTTGCAACACAGAACCATCATTACTGCTTTAGAAGTGTCGTGAGTTGATGGTAGAGCTTACCAGAACATGGATGCCCTAGGTAGATCCTGGTTGCATTATGGTGTCCATGCTGTCTCCAATCACTGTAGGCTCGAAAGTCCTTGGTATTTCCCCCGTTTAACGAGTTTGAGCCTCATTTGCATGATTCTTTTTCACTCTTGACCTCACCCTCGGGACTCCCAAAAAACACAACGGGTCTTCTTTTAAACTCTTTTCAGACCCTCTAAACATGAAAAGATTGTTGAGCGATCTTGTGGCCTTTCACGCTCGTTAAACTGAAATTTGAAGTCACATCTATCCGATGATAGTTTAACCCTTTTTTGGTTCGGACGGACAATTGTACGAACAAAGGTATACTCTAAAGAATTTCAGTTCTCTAGAAGAGTACTCTTAGGTATGATTTTAACCCTTTTTTGGGCCCGAGGGACTAAACTTATGAAAAAGGAACCCCCACGGAGTCCATAGTTAAGCTCTTTTCAGACTCCCTAAAATTGAAAAGATCGCCGATTGACCTTATTCTTTCACACTCGTTTAACTGGTCCAAAAGAATATTCCTGATGGAGTCCATAGTTAAGCTTTTTTCAGACTCCTTAAAAATGAAAAAATGGCCGAGTGATCTTGTCCTTATCACACTCGTTAAAATGGTTTTGAATAGACATCTTGTTGGCGCTATTTTACCCCTTTTTCGAACTGACTAGACTACCTTCGAAAAAGGTACCCCAATGGAGTCTCCTTTTATGTTTTTTCAGACTCTCTAAATATGAAAAACCACCGATCTTACCTTCTTTGGGCTCGTTAAACTTACATCGAAGGACGTTACCATTGTGTGTTTTGTTAATCGCATTTTCATACCTGCATCTTTGGCCTAATACCGGCTCCATGTTGCTCTCAACTAAACCATATGAAACATGCCTTATACACAATCCTTGTAGCACTTTGCCTCTGTGTCTTGACACCTTTGGCCCCTGGAGGATTTTTCCCGAGTGTCCTTTTCTTGCATATGTCTCTTTTCCCTGAACATCCCTGTGTTCCGTGCGCTTGGAACTAGTATGTTTGCGACACTCCATTCTCCTTTGTAACGTAACATTCTTTTATTCTTTTTCCAAAATCATTGAAAAAAGACAAAAAAAAAATCAAATATACCCCAAAAAGAGGAAAGGAAAAGTATTTTCTTTATTGGCAGCATCATGAGTCACCCTTGGATAAAGCACATCTGTCCATTTAATCATCAAACATAGGGATTTAATTCTGTTGTGGTGGGAAGGTTTGAATGGATTCCTAAAGAGTTAGTTGGACACGAGGGACATGTGTTCCATCTCCAGATCAAACAACATGACCTGTTTCAAAATACATTTATCATAATAGACAAGATCCCAAAAAATAGGAATTTTTTATGTTTTTGTTTGATCTTTTGTAGCAGACTTCTAAATGGAGGAGAATCCTATGTAGCTCCTTGGTTTTGACTTCCTTATAATAGAGAGAGATCATTCACTATATATGAAGTGGATTTTGAGAAGGAAAAGGTGGGATTCATGATCCAAGAGAAGAGAGAGATGGAGGAGCAATTTAGCTACTCATTTGTAAGCCTGAGGGCCTGTTGTAATTAGCATTTCTACCATTAAATATTCATGAGAGTTGTTTATCATCTTGTCTTCTTTGTTTTCCATCTCTTTTGTTATCTTATTGATTAAATATATTGCAGGTTTTGAGGATCGAAGGATGCCTTTAATTAATGGATCCATGAGCAACAAAGGATCTGTTGTAGCTGCCCTTTTAATCATTGTTTCTGTTCAAGCATTTTTCAATCTATTCCGTAGAGAGGATATTTGTTTAGTAGACATTCTTCTTTTGTTCACTTTCCTTTATTCTAATCATCATCATATAATCTCTTAACATGATATTTAGCTTGATTTCCTTCAATTTGCAGAGTGGTTTTGACTCCATGCCCAATGGTAGATCACTGATCTATAGTCAGAATGTTGCCCTCTTCCTTGTTCTTTCTTGCTGATCCACCCATTTAAATTGATTTTATTTTTCAAATTCTGATGGGTATTAGGCATGTTCTTAAAGTAGTCTATGAACAACTTCTAGTGCTAACATGAAGTACAATTTTGGATACACCTCACTCTTGGTAAATCCCATACTCTGCAAGTATCCATCAATATTGGAATACCATGCCCTGGGTGCATGTTTTAGTTCATACAAGGATTTCTTAATTCTACACACACAAGACTCCCTCCCATGTACCTCAAATCCTCGAGGTTGTTCTATGTATACTTCATCCTCAACGATCCCATTGAGGAAATTTGTTTTCACATCGATCTAATGTATCCTCCACCTCATAAATGAAGAAATGTAAATAACATCTTGAATAGAAGCATACATGGTGACTAGATCAAATGTACCCTCGTAATCCACTCCCTCTTTCTGGTAGAACCCTCTCTCCATAAACCTCACCTTTAACTTCTTGGTGCTACCATATGTAGCATGCTTGATATTTTAGAGCCACCTAGAACTCACAACTGAATTCCCCTCCAGTATCGACACTATGTCCCAAACATCATTCCTCATAATAGAGGTGTACTCCTCTACCATGGAATCCTACCATACATGTTGATCTGTTGCTTCCTATAAAATTGAAGGCTCAACATCAATGATGCTACTCATTAGCACCATATTGTTTGAAAACTTCCTTGGAGGTCTGTGCTCTCTGGATGCAATCCTAGGACCCTCACCAACATCCCTCAATGTCTATAATAGCCACATGAGTTTCCTAAAAGTACTGGAAGGGGCTAACTCCTCCTCCCCACCTGAAGTATGAACCGCTGACAGTTGATGATCCTTCGGAGCCTATTTCTCTTTGTCCTCTGTCACTACTGATGACTCCTAAGATCTCGTAGATGCCATTTTTTCTTCAAAATTAACATATCTGCTCACAACTGTCTTCCTCTACGTTGGTAAGAAGATATTGTGATCCTCTGAGTTCTCGTTGTACCCCCAAAATATACACTTCTGTCTTGAAGGCTCGAGCTTTGTCCTATTCTGCATAGGCACATGGATATATACTGGACAACCAAAGATCCTCAAATGGCCAATCTCTGGCTTCAGTCCTAAGAAATCCTCGTATGGAGTCTTGTCCCAAAATATTTTATGAGGACTCCTCTTCTGCACATATAGTTCCATGTTACATGCCTCTTCCCAAAGAACCATAGGAAACTCTTGGTCATTTATTATAGCCCTAGCATAACTGATGGTGGACCAATTCTTTCTCCTCACAACCCCATTTTGCTAAGGGTTGTATGAGACTATCAACCCCCTCTTGATTCCTTCCTCCTTGCATAAATCCTTGAAGTCATTGGAGGTTTACTTGCTCTCATTATCCGACCTCAAGACCTTGATAGTCTTCCCTATTTGGTTCTCCACCTAAGCCCTAAACTTATGAAACCGACTGAAAACCTCATCCTTGGTCTTCATAAGGAAGGTCCAAGTTTTTATAGAATATTCATCAATAAACATCACATAGTATGAAGATCCCTATACAGATGCTACTGACATCGACCCACTCACATCTGAATGGATAAGATCAAAGATCCCCTTGGGCCTACTCTTACTGCTCGAAAAATAAACCTTATCATTCTTTCCAAGTGCATACCCCCTGCACACTCCCGAATGCTCAATAATGAACTTTGGAAGACCTGTAACAATCCCCCTCAGAATCAACAATGCCCTGTAGTGTAGGTATCCCAACCTTCCATGCCATAACTAACATAGGATGTCATTTTCGTGTACCAAAGTTTAAACATGCTTTCCTTGCAACCTATACAAAGTTCCCTCTTGAACCCCAACAATCACCACGTTGTCCGACATATATTTCTCTAGAAGTATGATTACTTTCCCTCTCTAAAAAGTAATGGAAAAATCCCTATCCTCCATAACTAAGACTGAGAGCAAATTCTTCTTCAAACTAGGTACATAAAGCACATCTTGGGCATCAAATGAACCTCCTAACTCAATATGGAACATAATAGTTCCCTCTCCTTTCATTGCATATTTGGCATCATCACCAAGCTTCACATGAACATATGAGTCCCTCTCTATTAGAATACTAAAAAA
>JASDQU010737267.1:110761-127991 GCA_032191745.1 Picea mariana
AAAGAAGTTGAAGGACATTTGAAAAGGAGCCTAGGATCAGGTTCACGGAGCAGTGGCCGGTCTCGACATTGCAAGTTGATTCATTCAAAGTAATAAAGAAATGATTTTCCCGTCCCACTTTATGAGTTCTCAATAGTGTGATAAATACATATTTGAATCTCTAACCTATTAGTCTATAGGTAAAATGCATGTGTAGTTTGTTACTTGTTTTGTATGCAGGTCAACCTTGGGAGGAGAGCTACTAACAAGTGATCAAGCATGAAGAGGGATCGACATCGAACGTCCGGAACAAGGTATGTTGATCTAACTGTGTATTTATTGAAAATAAATAGGGATTAAGTAAGGGTATGAATGTAGACAACATATTTCTTTTGGTCATATCTGCATGCAAAATATAACCCTAATTGCTAGTCCGTAGGGGGATTTCCCTAATTTGCACCATACATGCTTACTTGGCATCAAGCCATCTCATAGACCTTCTTTTCCATGCCACTGTTGAACAACTCTTTAAAAAACCTCTTTTATAAAGGCCCATGTGCCCTACTCCATTATTGCACGTGTTTACACGCTTGCTGACCTAAAACAACCTGCATGTATCTACAAAAGCACAAAAAAAGGAAAGTTGCCGTTGAAACACACAACTTTGAGTGAGTTAACTAAACCTTTCGGCCATGCATGGATTAGGGTTTGACCAAATACCTAGCTCCTTCTAGCCTATAAAAGAAAGGGTAGGGGTACCATTTGGAGGAAGGAGAATATAGCAAAGAAACTCTACTCAATTTTATATTCCTATTGTCCCAACCCTTTAGCCATCCGATTGCAAGGACCAATACAGAGCAAAGAAGTTTGAGGACATTTGAAGAGGAGCCCAGGATCAGGTTCACGGAGCAGTGGCCGGTCTCGACATTGTAAGTTGATTCATTCAATGTAATAAAGAAATGTTTTTCCCGTCCCACTTTATGAGTTCTCAATAGTGTGATAAATACATATTTGAATCTCTAACCTATTAGTCTATAGGTAAAATGCATGTGTATTTTGTTACTTGTTTTGTATGTAGGTAAGCCTTGGGAGGAGAACTGCTAATGAGTGATCAAGCATGAAGAGGGATCAACATCGAACGTCCAGAACAAGGTATGTTGATCTAACCGTGTATTTGTTGAAAAAAAATAGGGATTAAGTAAGGGGATGAAGGTAGAAAGTAGATTTCTTTTGGTCATATCTGCATGCAAAATATAACCCTAATTTCTAGTCTATAGGGGGATTTCCCACCACAACAAAATTGGCGATCATACTGGGAAGTCTCTAGGGTTCTTTTGGAGTATTTTTTTTGGGTAGTTTTAAAAATTGGCTTTATTTCCTATTTTTAAAGTTTCTACACAGTCTGAGTTAACAAAGATTCTGGTCTTCCATACCAGTCATCTCTATTCTTTGCTTGACTGTATATTTCATATTTTTTCCGAGACCCACAGAGGTACACGCGGCCTGTAGAAGGTTTGCGGGTGTGTACCCGCGCCCTACTCTCCTACAGCCCACCTGTACATGCTAGCTGAGGAAGTAACAATAATGTGTAGTATTCCAAAAAATTCTTTGAGGCATTCATCCTCTTCCCTGTCAGAATTAGTCATTCTCAGGGGTTTTCTGGAACTCTGTCTAGTCTTGGTTAAGTGCAGTCTATAACTTAGCTTTTACTTTAGATTGGTTTGTTTTATGTTTTGTTTTCCTTGTATTGTTTTCTTTTCATTTTTTAAAAGAAACTGTTTGAGCCTTCAAGAGATCCCGATTCTCAGTATCAGTGGTCTCTGCCAGGTTTTTATTGCCTGTTTTTTAATTTTTTCAGAGTTTTAGAGGTCCACGCGGTCTGTATAAGGCCAGACCGCGTGTACACGCTCTCTGACAGTGAAAAGCTCACGTGTACACGCTTTCTGTTGAAGCTATTAGCAATGTTCTTGAGGTGGATAGTTTTTGTGCAAGGAAAAGCAATCATCTTTTCCATTGACAAGAGTTATACCTCTCAGGATCTTGAACCTCTGTCATAACAATCAGTAGCTTAGATTTGATCTTAGCCATAGTTTTCTTTTTCATTTAAAAAAGTTTTTTGATGAAAAATTTTCTTTTGTAAGGTTTTTAGAAAAGTGTGAGAGTCCATTTTTAAGTTNGGTTTTGACTTATTGTTATTTTTCCTTTTTTTGCTTTCGAAGCATTTCAAAAAAAAAAAAAAATCTCTTCTTTCTTTGTTTGGTTGAAAAGTGTTGTGTTGCATTAGTAACCAGGGAAAAGTCTTTGCTTTCATAAGTTCTTGGCAGTTTACTTAGATCATAAGTAGCTCGTAGTCGAGTGAAATCTTGCTTGGAGTTTGCTGTTCCAAAATCTTAGAAAAATTGTTAAAATTTGAAAAGTGGCTTAAAAGTAAAGGTTTTTTGTTTCCAGTTTTCTGTCCTTTTTTACTTTCGTCTTTTAAACATCACTAGTTTCACTTTCATAACCTTTGACATAAGACAAGCCATAAAATAACGCTAAATCTAAAATTCATTAGACTTTTATGTTTATAGGGTCAATCAACTAGTTCAGGATTAGGGCCTTGAATTAGGTTGGAGAGGAAACTCTTCAAGGCCATTTGAATTAAACATTGGAGTTTGAGTTAGGGAGTGTCAAAGTCCAGTATCGTGAAAGTTATCTAGGAACCCCCTCTAACACATGGGATAAACATAAGGTCGTGTGCGGAAAGGTAGCGGAGATAACCCCTCCAAAGCTAGACCAATCGTAGTGGAGAAAACATATAGAGGGCTTGTTTTGAGATTCTGTCGATTGCATTTGCCATGGAGCTTCGTGGGTCTCGAATCCGTTTGAGGTCCTCAGTTGTCTTCTGGACCACTTGCTCTTGATACCCTTGACATGTTTCGGGCTTGATACCCTGCTCATTGTGGTCTACCCGACTTTCGACTGTACCCTCTCGGTGACTGTTCGCACGCTGGCAACCTAGTTGCATATCTTGGTAGGGATATACACAGGTGACTATGGGGGTATACCGCGGTACCGAGGACAAACATCGAGCCGCACTTTGCAGAGTATACCCAGAGGGTGCTTCCTTGTTCTAGTTGCACTTGAACCGGTAAGTTTCTCTAGTGTTGGTTGTTGTAACTGTTCTTCCAATTAATTTAGTGTTTGCCTGTCTTATCTTAGGGACTTTTTTAGTGAGTGTTGTTTTGAAATGAATATAATGCCCTAGGGTGTCTTATGATCTTCTCACATAGTGGAGGATCATGAACTCCGCAGGTCATGAAGGCTTCTAGGCTTGTCGCCGGTCACACTAGAGCCACCCCTGCCACCATTAAGGAGAAAGCTAGACCAACAAGGGTCTTTCGAAGTGACCAGGTCACATGAAATTGTGCCTGACCAACATCCAGAGGAATCGACCATCTTAGAATTTGGAGCGAAATCTCTTGGCCCAGTTGAAATCCCAACCACTGATCTCTCAGCACCCCCCATCGTATCAATTTATCCTTACGAGTGCCAGACAGTGTCGCACATAGCAATGGAAACAAATGCCGTTATTACTTCAGGGAGCTCATATCTTCCCACTACAGTTGTCACCACAGGAGTGTTTCCGCCTCCTAACCAACTGTCATCAGGTCGAGCCACCATGGTCTCGAACACCTCTACGTCGCATAGTGGTCCAATCCCATCCCTGATGGCGACCACACCCCTTTTCACACCAAGTGCGACAAGCCTTCCGTTCTCATACAGGATGCTTAGTTCAGGTACAAGCCCTGTACTTTCCTTCTCCACTTCACAGACTTCAGGTCTGGGGGAAGGGAGCTCTAACGCTCCTCTCCAAGGTCACACGGGGGGCACTTCCACTCCTTTTAAAGCTTTCCTTTATGGAGGAGGTCATATCCCTCCTTCGTCCCCTTCTCTTGGCAGTGCGCACCAGCCATCGGCCAGGCCACCTGCACACCATAGTTTATTTGGAGCAGGGAGTCAAGGACCTCCTTCTCACAATATGCTGGTCGATTCAACACCATTTTCTTTGTTCGGTGTGTTTGGTAACAATACCTTCTCCTCAACTGATTTCTCGACTGGGGGAAACCCTGGTTTCGGACAATCTATTCGTATGCAGGGTACTAATCCTGCACAGGGGGCACACCCAGGAACTTCTTCCACTTCAGGGCCTTGGAATTCTTGGCAGGGATCCATTCCCTCATCAAGAATTCTATTCTGGGATAATTCTTCTCACAATCAATGCAACCCCAGACAAAACACCATGCCTATCCCTCCAGGACCAACATGGGGCAACCCTTCCTAAAGTCCTCTGCATGTCATGCATGCCCACCCATCTATGTCCTATTTTGGGAATCAACCGATGATGTCTCCTCATACGCAAAATCCGTACGCTGGCCACAACCATGGTTTTTACCATAACCCAAGCCAGCGGCCAAACTTTTCTTGGCAACCTGGTGCCAGTCAAACTCCAGGTCCCTTTTTCCCAGGTTATCACCAACAACCCAAACTACCTTTCTTGGAAACCTTGCATTTGCCAGACTTGACATGGTTGTTGAATGACCCTATCTTTCATGATCCGCATTGGCTTCCTATGGTGATGAAGTTTCCTTTGGACATACCAAAGTTCGAGTCTAATCCTAACAAAGATCCAGGTGATCATGTGACTACCTTCCACCTTTGGTGCTCATCTAACTCAGTGAAATATGACTCCACAGAGTTGCGATTGTTTCAATGCACTCTCATTGGGAGTGCCGTGAAATGGTAAATTGAGCTCGATCACTCAAGATACTCTTCCTTTGGCGAATTGGCTATGGCTTTCCTAAACCATTTCCAATTACCGGTGAGATACGACAATGGTACAAAATTGCTGGCCAATTTCTCACAGACAAAAGTGGACCATATCTCTGATCACATCAGAGAATGACGATGTCAGAAGATTTTAATAAAAGTGCCAGTCCCACCAGTATTCCTGATAGAGTGGTTCCTTAAGTCTTTGGTCCCCTAGTTATCCAAAGATGTTGCGACATTGGGAGTATTTTCCAAAGAAGATGCCATCATGAGAGCTCGACAACTTGAGCTAATCTATTCTCAGTCTAGTTTACTATACGAGATCTTGCCAGATGCACCACCCTTAATACTAGATAAAACCAGACAGAGAGCTGGACCACATGTCGATGGTATTGTTGGTTCCACACAAACCAAGCCCGCTGAACAACTAACGAATCAGTTGCAACAGTTGTCTATACAAGACACAACGACCAACCAAACTACTGCTTTGGCTGTTCCTCCTACCAAAACGTCGGATGTACACACAGTACAATCGACTAACCCAAAGGCCACCCAACAACCTGAAGGAAAGAAAAAAAAATGAAAGAAGGGTAAGGGGGATAAGAAACCCACTGATAATACTGGCAAGGGAAATACTAAAAAATGGAAGGTGAGGTATCCATGCAACCTGTGCGCGGAAGACCACCCAACCCACCTATGTCCTCGACTTGTAGAGGCCCAAAAGTTTGTGACACAACAACAACCTGCCATGTTAACCAATCCATTTCAGCATGGGCAGAATCTAACTCAAGCCTCTACAAGCACGGAAGGGGGCGGTCAAGGACCCCCTCTGTCTTCGAAAAATCCCACATCCGTGAATGTATATATGGTGAAGGGTGATGCCTCTCTATCGACTGAAGCACATGACTACAGTCAAACAAGCACCTCTGAGAAGGGCAAATAAGCCGAACTCCCCTCTCTTCCTCTACAGATTGAGAAGACGTTGGGTGAAACAATGACACGCATCCCCAAAGGCACATTCAAGAGAGCTTCTCACAACCCCAATGTAAGAGTCATGCATACCTCCTCTGTGGTGGAAGATTTATCAAAAACCCCTTGTGCCATGTCTACTTTGGAGGTCCTCCAGAGTTTCCCTTCCTAGAGGAAATCTTTGTTAATCGCTTTAGGATCTATCGAGACTTGTAATCCGAGTACAATCATGCTGGATACAATCGACTTAAAACCTTGTCTGCCTTACCACGTAGCATTTCAGATAGTAGTGGCTTATCCCATGAAGAATTTTACAAGAAACATCTTTCACATGGTGGTTGATGAGGGTGCCTCAACATGCGTTATGTCGTTGGCATGTTGGAAGGCCATTGGCCAACCCGTTTTCTCTCCATCACCTACTCTCCTCACCGCTTTCGATGGTTGTTCATTCCGACCACATGGTAGCATTCCCTCTTTCCCTGTGTAGTTAAGAGGGAAGACCGTGTGCGTCGAGGTAGAAGTAGTCAACGCCCCCCTCAACTATAACCTCTTGTTAGGAAGAATTTGGACTTATGCCATGCAAGCCATGGTTGCTACAGTTTTCCAGGTCTTGTTGTTTCCCCACGAGGGCCGGATTGTGACCATTGATGAATTGTCTTTCTCCAAACCTGACACTTCCTTGGGGGCATCCATGGTCCCAATGATTGATAATCCTCAACCAGGGGTGGTCAACGTAGGAGTTGGTTTGTGCCAATCGTTAATGGGTACCTTTGATTACCTGCCCACGCAAGGTGATATCAAGTTTATATCCAGACACCATAAGGTTGAGATTTTTCAAGTTTCATCATTCCACATGACTTACTTCAATGATCCATGGATACTTCCTTCCCCATCAGCCACGATGGATGGGACAGGGCACCCAGGCATGTCCATGCCCTTGTCCACAACTGAAGTAGTGTACTCTTTAGTCCAGCAAGCTTCAGCTAAGCCTGATCCGACTCCTGCACAAGAGTTAGATCCTCTTCTAGTGCCTATTTGGGCTCAGGGTTCTCTCACTGACACCAATTCGTTAGAATTAGTCTTTCCCTCTGATGAAGCAATCATTGAGGCAATGACTAGTTCGGACAAACCCTAAGACGATCTTCATCACAGATCTTACTTCCTCCGAGAGTTAAGCCGAATTGAAGAAGGGGAATTCACTTTGACAATGACTGGAGATAGGTCTTGTCTTATCAATCCTTTGGCTACTCCTGCTGTTTATGCCGAGGGTAATATGGCAACCATTGCTGAAACTATACCGATCAATATCTCCAAAACCCCTGGCGGCATAGACAATGTTTACATCGGAGCATACTTCTTCCCCAAGGAGATACCCGAGATCGACTCACAAAGTCTCGATCATGAGCTAACTTTTTTGTTTTTCAAGTTCTCTTTGAGATCTGAAAGCAACATCCGACGAGACTGCATTTATGCTTTTCAATCTCGTTCGAATTAACTGAGAAAAGTAACCTCTACGAGTCTTCTTTTAAACCCTTTTTAGACCCTCTAAACATGAAAAGATTGTCGAGCGATCTTGTGGCCTTTCATGCTCGTTAAACTGAAATTTGAAGTCACGTCTGTTCGATGATAGTTTAACCCTTTTTTGGTTCGGACGGTCAATTGTACGAACAAAGGTATACTCTAAAGAACTTCAGTTCTCTAGAAGAGTACTCTCAGGTATGATTTTAACCCTTTTTCGAGCCTGAGGGATTAAAATTATGAAAAAGGAACCCCCATGGAGTCCATAGTTAAGCTCTTTTCAGACTCCCTAAAATTGAAAAGATCGCCGAGTGACCTTATTCTTTGACACTCGTTAAACTGGTCCAGAAGAATATTCCTGACAAAGTCCATAGTTAAGCTTTTTTCAGATTCCTTAAAAATGAAAAAATGGCCAAGTGATCTTGTCCCTATCACACTCGTTAAAATGGTTTTGAATAGGCGTCTTGTTGGTGCTAGTTTACCCCTTTTTTGAACCGACTAGACTACCTTCGAAAAAGGTACCCCAATGGAGTCTCCTTTTATGTTTTTTCAGACTCTCTAAATATGAAAAACCACTGAGCTTACCTTCTCTGGGCTTGTTAAACTTACATCGAAGGATATTACCATTGTGTGTTTTGTTAATTGCATTTGCATACCTGCTTCTTTGGCATAATACCGGCTCCATGTTGCTCTCAATTGAACCATCTGAAGCATGCCTTATACGCAAGCCCTGTAGCACTTTGCCTCTGCGTCTTGACACCTTTGGCCCCTAGAGGATTTTTCCTAAGTGTCATTTTCTTGCATATGTATCTTTGCCCTGAACATCCCTGTGTTCCTTGCGCTTGGAACTAGTATGTTTGCGACACTCGATTCTCCTTTGTAACGTAACATTCTTTTATTATTTTTCCAAAATCATTGAAAAAAGACAAAAAAAAAATCAATTATACCCCAAAAAGAGGAAAGGAAAAGTATTTTCTTTATTGCCAGCATCATGAGTTGCCCTTGGATAAAGCACATCTGTCCATTTAATCATCAAACCCAGGGATTTAATATGACCTTATGAAGCTTTTCTCACTACATAGAGCTGTGTCCTCCTCCGTTTGGTTATTCTTCCAAACATATGGAGAGTTTGCGTTGCCTCTTGCCTTGTAAACTTATGTTAATGCCCTGCTGCATGAGTCTCATCATATGTCATGCTGTTGTCCAAGGAAAATTTGTCACCAAACCTGAGTTGGCCCCTCTGTAGTTTGTCTTTTGCCCTCATACCCGACCATCCTGAATGTCCAATCAAGTCTTTGTTCAAAATCAATGAAGCCTTCAGTATGATCATCAAGATTCTCTAGTCCATGACCGATGAGCCATCAAAGACCTCTGGGTAGTGAAGTCGTACACTCATATTACACTCCTACTCGAGTATTGAATATTTTGAAGTTGTTGCTCGAGCTCTGCGGACCTCATCTCCAACCATCAGGCCTTATCAACTTCTACGAAGATGGATACTCTACATGTATATCTTTTTTGATTTCAAGATGTAGCTTCGCTGTGTACTGTTCGCGGATACACTTTATATAGTTATATGACATGGATCTACAGTGTATTTGATTGGTAGCCATGATTCTGTTTTATACCGAGCATGGGTATGCCCACCTCAGTGAGACATTTGTTATTTTGCAGACGACGCCTCCCAGTTCCTAGTTCCTGGGCTCACTTGTTCGGCACATCAATAAAGATTGGTAATGTATTTCAGCCATTAGATGCTCTTCTGACCTCACACATTAGGGGGCATTTGTTATAACCCTAATTTGCACCATACGTGCTTACCTGGCAGTAGGCCATCACATAGCCCTTCTTTGCCAAGCCACTGTTGAACAACTCTTTAAAAAACCTCTTTTATAAAGGCCCACGTGCCCTATTCCATTACTGCATGCGTGTACAGGCTAGTTGACCTAAAACAACCTGCGAGTATCTACAAAAGCACAAAAAAATGAAAGTTGCCGATGGAACACACAACTTTGAGTGAGTTAACTAAACCTTCCGACCATGCATGGCTGAGGGTTCGACCAAATACCTAGCTCCTTCTAGCCTATAAAAGAAGGGGTAGGGGTAGGGGTACCATTTGGAGAAAGGAGAATATAGCAAAGAAACTCTATTCAATTTTATATTCCTAGTGTCCCAAACCTTTAGCCATCCGTGTGCAAGGAGCAATACAGAGCAAATAAGTTGGAGGACATTTGAAGAGGAGCCCAGGATCAGGTTGACGGAGTAGTGGCCATTCTTGACATTGTAAGTTGATTCATTCAAAGTAATAAAGAAATGCTTTTCCCATCCCACTTTATGAGTTCGCAATAGTGTGATAAATACATATTTGAATCTCTAACCTATTAGTCTGTAGGTAAAATGAATGTGTAGTTTGTTACTTGTTTTGTATGCAGGTCAGCCTTGTGAGGAGAACTGCTAACAAGTGATCAAGCATGAAGAGGGATCAACATCGAACGTCAATAACAAGGTATGTTGATCTAACCGTGTATTTGCTAAAAAGAAATAGGGATTAAGTAACGGGATGAAGGTAGAAAGTAGATTTCTTTTGGTCATATCTGCATGCAAAATATAACCCTAATTGCTAGTCCGTAGGGGGATTTCCCTAATTTTCACCATACATGCTTACCTAGCATTAGGCCATCTCATAGCCCTTCTTTGCCAAGCCACTATTGAACAACTCTTTAAAAAACCTCTTTTATAAAGTCCCACATGCCCTACTCCATTACTGCACGCGTGTACACGCTAGCTGACCTAAAACAACCCGCGTGTACCTACAAAAGCACAAAAAAAGGAAAGGTGCCGATGGAACACACAACTTTGAGTGAGTTAACTAAACCTTCCGACCATGCATGGATGAGGGTTCGACCAAATACCTAGCTCCTTCTAGCCTATAAAATAAAGGGTAGGGGTACCATTTGGAGGAAGGAGAATATAACAAAGAAACTCTACTCAATTTTATATTCCTATTGTCCCAACCCTTTAGCCATCCATGTGCAAGAAGCAATACAGAGCAAAGAAGTTGGAGGACACTTGAAGAGGAGCCCAAGATCAGGTTCACGGAGTAGTGGCTGGTCTCGACATTGTAAGTTGATTCATTCAAAGTAATAAAGAAATGATTTTCCCGTCCCACTTTATGAGTTCTCAATAGTGTGATAAATATATATTTGAATCTCTAACCTATTAGTCTGTAGGTAAAATGCATGTGTAATTTGTTACTTGTTTTGTATGCAGGTCAGCCTTGGGAGAAGAACTGCTAACAAGTGATCAAGCGTGAAGAGGGATCGACATCGAACGTCTAGAACAAGGTATGTTGATCTAACCGTGTATTTGCTGAAAATAAATAAGGATTAAGTAAGGGGATGAAGGTAGAAAGTAGATTTCTTTTGGTCATATCTGCATGCAAAATATAACCCTAATTGCTAGTCTGTAGGGGGATTTCCCACCACAACAAAATTGGCGACTGTACTTGGGAAGTCTCTAGGGTTCTTTTGGAGTATTTTTTTTTTTGGGTAGTTTTAAAAATTGGCTTTCTTTCCTGTTCTTAAAGTTTCTGCACAGTCTGAGTTAACATAGATTCTGGTCTTCCATACTGGTCATCTCTGTTCTTTCCTTGACTGTATCTTTCATATTTTTTCTGAGACCCACAGAGGTACACACGACCTGTAGAAGGTTTGCACGCATGTACCATCACCCTACTCTCCTACAACCCACGTGTACATGCTAGCTGAGGAAGTAACAATAGCATGTAGTCTTCTAGAAAATTCTTTGAGGCAGTCATCCTCTTCCCTGTTAGAATTAGTCTTTATCAGGGGTTTTCTGGAATTCTGTCTAGTATTGGTTAAGTGCAGTCTATAGCTTAGTTTTTACTTCAGATTGGTTTGTTTTACGTTTTGTTTTCCTTGTATTGTTTTCTTTTCATTTTGTTAAAGAAACTGTCTTAGCCTTCAAGAGATCCTGATTCTCAGTACCAATGGTCTCTGCTAGGTTTGGATTGCCTGTTTTTTAATTTTTTCAGAGTTTTAGAGGTCCACGCAGCCTGTATAAGGCCAGACCACATGTACACGCCCTCTGACAGTGAACATCTCGCGTGTACATGCTTGCTGTTGAAGCTGTTAGCAATGTGCTTGAGGTGGATAGTTTTTGTGCAAGGAAAAGCAATCATCTTTTCCCTTGGCAAGAGTTATACCTCTTAGGATCTTGAACCTCAGTCATAACAGTCAATAGCTTAGATTTGATCTTAGCCATAGTTTTCTTTTTCATTTTAAAAAGTTTTTCATGAAAATTTTTCTTTTGTAAGGTTTTTAGACAAGTTTGAGAATCCATTTTTAAGTTGCTAGTGCGTAATTTTCTAAGAGATTTTTTGCGATCTGCGCTTAGGCTAGAATTTTTTCTTGGTTTTGACTTGTTGTTATTTTTCCTTTTTGCCTTTGGAAGCATTTCAAATAAAAAAAAAAATCTCTTCTTTCTTTGTTTGGTTGAAAAGTGTTGTGTTGCATTAGTAACCAGGGAAAAGTCTTTGCTTTCATAAGTTCTTGGCAGTTTACTTAGATCATAAGTAGCTCGTATTCGAGTGAAATCTTGCTTGGAGTTTGTTGTTCCAAAATCTTAGAAAAATTGTTAAAATTTGAAAAGTTGCTTAAAAGTAAAAGTTTTTTGTTTCCAGTTTTCTGTCCTTTTTTACTTTCGTCTTTTAAACATCACTAGTTTCACTTTCATAACCTTTGACATAAGACAAGACATAAAAATAACGCTAAATCTAAAATTCATTAGACTTTTATGTTTATAGGGTCAATCAACTAGTTCAGGATTAGGGCCTTGAATTAGGTTGAAGAGAAAATTCTTCAAGGCCATTTGAATCAAACATTGGAGTCTAAGTTAGGGAGTGTCAAAGTATAGTATTGTGAAAGTTATCCAGGACCCCCCTCTGACACAGGGGATAAACACGAGATCGCGTGCGGAAAGGTAGCGGAGATAACCCCTCCAAAGCTGGACCAATCGTAGTGGAGAACACATATGGAGGGCTTGTTTTGGGATTCTGTCGATTGCATTTTCCACGGAGCTTCGTGGGTCTCAAATCCGTTCGAGGTGCTCAGTTGTCTTCTAGAGCACTTGCTCTCGATACCCTTGACAGGTTTCAGGCTCGATACCCTTCTCATTGTGGTCTACCCGACTTTCGACTGTACCTGCCTGGTGACTGTTCGTGCACTGGAAACCTAGTTTCCCATCTTGGTAGGGACATACACAGGTGATTGCGGGGGTATACCGCGGTACCTAGGACAGACATCAGGCCACTCTTTGCAGAGTATACCTGGAGGGTGCTTCCGTGTTTGAGTTGCACTTGCAATGGTAATTTGATCTAGTGTTGGTTGTTGTAACTGTTCTTCCAATTAATTTAGTGTTTGCATGTCTTATCTTAGGGACTTTTTTAGTGTGTGTTATTTTTTAAACGAATAGAATGCCCTAGGGTGTCTTATGATCTTCTCACACAGTGGAGGATCACGAGCTCCACCGGTCACGAAGGCTTCTGGGCCTGTTGTCGGTCACACTGGAGCCACCCCCGCCACCACTAAGGCAAAAGATAAACCAACAAGGGTCTTTCGAAGCGACCAGGTCACACAAAATTGTGCCTAACCAAGATCCAGAGGAATTGACCGTCTTAGACCTTGGAGCAAAAGATCTCGGCCTGGTTGAAACCCCAACCACTGATCTTTTAGCACCCCCCATCATACCGATTTATCCTTACAAGTGCCAGAAAGTGTTGCACGCAACAATGGAAACAAATGTTGTTACTACTTCAGGGAGCTCATCACTTACCACTACGATTGTCACCACAGAAGTGTTTCCGCCTCCTAACCCACCATCTCTAGGTCAAGCCACCATGGTCTCGACTGCCTCTACATCGCATAGTGGTCTGATTCCATCTCTGATGGTGACCACACCTCTTTTCACACCAAGTGCGACAGGCCTTCCGTTCTCATATGTGATGCCTAGTTCAGGTACAAGCCCTGTACTTTCCTTCTCCACTTCACAGACTTCAGGTCTGGGGGCAAGGAGCTCTAACACTCCTCTACAAGGTCACATAGGGGGCACTTCTGCTCCTTTTAACACTTTCCATTAGAGAGAAGGTCATATCCCTCCTTCATCCCCTTCACTCAGTGGCGCGCACCAGCCATCCACCGGGCCGCCTGCACACCATAGTTTATTTGGAGCAGGGAGTCAAGGACCTCCTTCTCACAATATGCTGGTCGGTTCGACACCGTTTTCTTTGTTCAGTGCATTTGGTAACAACACCTTCTTGTCAACTGCTTTCCCGACTGGGGGAAACCCCAGTTTTGGACAATCTATTCCTATGCAGGGTACTATTTCTACATAGGGGGCACACCCAAGAACTTCTTCCGCATTAGGGCCTTGGAATTCTTGGCAGGGATATGTTCCCTCATCAAGAATGCCAGTCTGGGGTAATTCTTCTCACAATCAATGGAACCCCAGACAAAACACCATGCCTATCCCTCCAGGACCGACATGGGGTAACCCTTCCCAAAGTCCTCCGAATGTCATGCATGCCCACCCATCTATGTCCTATTTTCAGAATCAACCGATGATGTCTCCTCATACAAAAAGTCCGTACGCTGGCCATGGCCATGGTTTTTACCAGAACCCAAGCCAGCAACCGAACTTTTCCTAGCAACTTGGTGCCAGTCAAACTCTAGGTCCCTTTTTCCCAGGTTATCACCAATAGCCCAAACTACCTTTCCTGGCAACCTTGCATTTACCAGACTTGACACGGTTGTTGAATGACCCTATCTGTCACGTTCCACGTTGGCTTCCTATGCTGATGAAGTTGCCTTCGGACATATTAAATTTTGAGGCTAAGCTTAATGAAGATCCAGGCGATCATGTGACTACCTTCCACCTTTGGTGCTCATCTAACTCGTTGAAAGACGACTTTGTATAGTTGCAATTTTTTCAATGCACTCTCATTGGGAGTGCCACGAAATGGTACATTGATCTCGCTCGCTCAAGATACTCTTCCTTCGGTGAATTGGCTATGGCTTTCCTAAACCATTTCCAATTACCGGTGAGATATGACACTGATACAGAATTGCTGGCCAATTTCTCACAGACAAAAGAGGACCATATCTCTGATCACATCAGAGAATGGCGACGTCGAAAGAGTTTAATAAAACTGCCAGTCCCACCAACATTCCTGCTAGAGTGGTTCCTTAAGTCTTTGGTCCCGCAGTTATTCAAAGACATCGCGACATCAGGAGTATTTTCCTAAGAAGAGGCCATCATGAGAGCTCAACAACTTGAGCTAATCTATTCTCAGTCTGGTTTACTATACGAGATCTTGCCAGATGCACCACTCTCAATACTAGATAAAACCAGATAGAGAGCTAGACCACATGCAGATGGTATTGTTGGTTCTGCATAAACCAAGCTCGCTGAACAACTAACAAATCAGTTGCAACAGTTGTCTATACAACACACAACGACCAACCAAACTACTGCTTTGGCTGTTCCTCCTACCAAAACGTCGGATGTACATATAGTACAATCGACTAACCCAAAGGCCACCCAACAGCCTAAAGAATGAAAAAACAACAAAAGAAGGGTAAGGGGGATAAGAAACCCACTGATAATGCTGGCAAGGGCAATACTAAAAAATGGAAGGCGAGGTGTCCATGCAACCTATGCGTGGAAGACCACCCTACCCACCTATGTCCTCGGCTTGCAGAGGCCCAAAAGTTTGTGACACAGCAACAACGTGCCGTGTTGACCAGTCCATTTCAACATGGGAAAAATCTAACTTAAGCCTTTACAAGCATGGAATGGGGCAGTCAAGGACCCCCTCCGTCTTCGAAAAACCCCACATATGCGAATGTATATATGGTGAAGGGTGATGCCTTTCTATCGACTAGAGCACATGACTATAGTCAACCAAGCATCTCTGAGAAGGGCAAAGAAGCTGAAATCCCCTCTCTTCCTCTACAAATTGAGAAGATGTTGGGTGAAACAATGACACACTTCCCCAAAAGCATGTTCAAGAGAGCTTCTCACAACCCCAACACAAGGGCACCCATAACTACTCTGTGGTGGAAGATTTATCACAAATCCCTTGTGCGATGTCTGCTTTGGAGGTCCTCCAGAGTTTCCCTTCCTAGAGGAAATCTTTGTTAACTGCTTTAGGATCTACCGAGACTTGTAATCCGGGTACAATCATGCTGGATACAACCAACTTAAAACCTCGTCTGCCTTACCACGTAGCATTTCAGATAGTAGTGGCTTATCCCACGAAGACTTTTACATGAAACATCTTTCACGCGGTGGTTGATGAGGGCGCCTCGACATGTGTTATGTCATTGGCATGTTGGAAGGATATTGGCGAACCCGTTTTGTCTCCATTCCCTACTCTCCTCACCACTTTCGATGGTCGTTCGTTCTGACTGCATGGTATCATTCCCTCTTTCCCCGTGCAGTTAGGAGGGAAGACCGTGTGCATCGAGGTAGAAGTAGTCAACGCCCCCCTTGACTATAACCTATTTTTAGGAAGGAGTTGGACTTATGCCATGCAAGCCATGGTTGCTAAAATTTTCTGAGTCTTGTTGTTTTCCCATGAGGGCCAAATTGTGACCATTTGTCAATTGTCTTTCTCTAGACCTAACACTTCCTTGGGGGCATCCATGGTCCCAATGATTGATAATCCTCAACCAGGGGTGGTCAACGTAGGAGTTGGTTTGTGCCCATCATTGATGGGTACCTTTGATTACCCACCCCCGTAAGGTGATATCAAGTTTATATCCAGTCACCATAAGGTTGATATTTTTCAAGTTTCGTCATTCCGCATGACTTACTTCAATGATCCGTGGATACTTCCTTCCCCATCAACCATGATGGATGGGACATGGCATTCAGGCATGTCCTTGCCCTTGTTCGCAGCTAAAGTAGCGTACTCTTTAGTCCAACAAGCTTCAACTAAGCCTGATCGGACTCCAACAGAAGAGTTAGATCCTCTTCTTGAGCCTATTTGGGCTCAATGTTCCCTCGCTGGCACCAATTCATTAGACTTAGTCTTGCCCTCTGACGAAGCAGTAATCGAAGCAATGACTAGTCCGAACAAACCTTGGGAAGATATTCATCACAGATCATACTTCCTCCCAGAGTTAAGCCAAATCGAAGTAGGAGAATTCACCGTAACCATGACTGGAGATAGATTTTGTCCTATTAATCTCTTAGCTACACATGAAATTTATGCTAAGGGTAATATGGCAACTATCGCTGAAACCTTACTGATCAGTATCTATCAAAACCCTGGTGTCATGGAGAATGTTTTCATCGGAGCCGATTTCTCCCTCAGAGAGATTCAACTCTATACAGATCTTTTTAAAGAATTCAACGACATTTTCGCCTGGTATTACGAAGAGATGCTAGGCATCGATCCGAAAATAGTCGAACATGAAATCACAACTTATCCTGATGCCAAGCGTGTTCAGAAGAAGCTTCATCTAGTTAATTTGAGGAAAGCAACAACCATTAAAGTTGAGGTTGAGAAATTTCTAAAGGTTGGTTTTATCTATCCTATCCATTTGACCCAATGGGTGTCAAATTCTGTACCGGTCAATAAAAAACAAGGCACGGTCCATGTATGTACTGACTTCCATGATTTGAATAAGGCAAGTCCCAAAGATAATTTTCCCACACCATTCATCGACCAGATCATTGATGAATGTGATGGTTGCGAGGCCTTTTCTTTCATGGACGGTTTTTCGGGATATAATCAAATACAAATAAAACCCAAAGACCAGCACAAAATGACATTCATTTGTCCATGGGGTATGTTCACATATCGTAAGATGCCTTTTGGTCTTAAAAATGCTGGAGAAACTTTTCAGCGGGCCATGTCTTTTCCTTTCCA
>JASDQU010737267.1:171114-182146 GCA_032191745.1 Picea mariana
GCTTTTCTATCATAAAGATAAGGACTCCCCAAGACTATGCCACATATATCAAGTGGTACAACATCCAAATCCACTTCATCAATCAACTTTGAAGCAATAGCAAATCTGACCCTACATTGTTTGGTGACATGAAGTTTTTCTTTATCACATACCCAACCAAGAGGGCAAGGATTTGGATGTGGTTTCGTTACAAGACCCATCTTCTTGACAAGTGCTTCAGATATTAAGTTTACTTGGGAACCCAGATCGAATAATGTATCTATCTTAGTATGTTTAGATACAACTCGTATATGAAATAACACATTCCTCTTTCGTTCATCAATCTGAGATTCATTATTGGAACTTGAACTAGCATGAAGGGAATGCTTACCTTATACTCCAACCACTGTGATCTTTCCCTCATCTCCTGAATTGAAACCAAGATCTTGTTGCACTATAGAAACGGTCTTTGTCTTCCCCTTTCCACCAAACTGTTTCGATTTCTTTTTTGGATGCATTTTTCAATAGTGTTCTTCATCGTGACCGCTCTTCTTGAAATGAGTGCAAGTTGGTTTTCCTCCTTGTCTCATTCTTGTAGCGGTCTTCTTGTCCTTCCTTTTGAACTTCTTGAAATTCTTTTGTGGGAAATTGGAATGTTTATTCGTGGGATATTCTTGAACATGTTTACCCCTGTTCTCAAGGTGAGTGGCTTGCACACAAACTTCATCAAGACTAGTGGGGTTAAATAAGAGAAAAGTATGACAAATATAACTATGAAGTGCACCAATATACTTCATTAAAGTTTCATAACAATCCAAAGGAATGTTCAATGCAAGAGATTTCTTCCTAAATTCTTCTGTGAAACTTTGTAGATTTTGACCTTTAATTTGCCTTAAAGTTTTCCATTCCATCATTGCTTTATGTAAATACCCTAATGGATAGAAATGCTTCCTTATCTCTGTTTTAAATTCTGACCATGAGGAAAGAATATTACCACACTTACTTCTGTCGTGAATCTTGCTCTCCCACCATACAAGAGTGGTGCCTCCGAACCGAAGAGAAGCCAGTTGCACTTTAACTTCTTCTTCATCAATATGCTGAACACGACAATATACTTCAACCTGTCGGATCCAATTATCTAGTTTTTTAGGATTAGCATCTCCATTAAACATAGGTAAAGAAAACTTTACATCAAGATTTAATAATGGTTTCTTAAAAGAGGCTTTATGGCTAGAATTATGAGAATGATGAGAATGCTCAGAGGAAGAAGAACTAGAACTTGAAGGTGAAGATGGATGCTCATGAGGATCTCCTCTGGGCCCTTGGTTTACCGAAGAATCATCATCTACATGTGCTTCCTTTTTCTTCTCTTTCTTCTTCATCCTCTTCTCGGAATCTCCATACATTCGCTCGACCATTTCTGACATGATAAAAAACCATGTGAAAGTTTTTCCCCTGCTCATCACGCTTGTCCTCTTCTTCCATTTTCTTCCTTCGAGATGCACAACCAACCTCGAGATTGAAATTCTTAAGAGTTCCTTCACCCTGATTATGCTTGGCCCTAGTAAGAATTCATACTCAACAATTCAAGTCAAAGATGATTGCTCTAATACCAACATGATCCAAGATCTTTAAGTCCGATGACTTATTAAAGAATTGTATTAAATGAGCATAAACTATAGTACATAATAAAGAAGGAAAAACTCAAAATGAAAGAGACATAAGCATGAAATATGAACACAAAAAATTGATAACGGAGTTCGTCCCTGGTGGAATACGTCTCTGGGTCTTGCTCTCAAATGGGCAGGCCTTTTTATTAACTCCAAAAAATAATTGGAAAAAATACATAAATATACCTCATCTTGGAGTTAAGCTACATAAGCTTTGCTCAGATTAGAAAAAAACATCACCACTATATTCGTGGCGTCGAATTACCTAAAAATGACTGTCTCCATGCCTCAATCTAAGTCTGGCACTTTCAGGCCTAAGAGACACCCCTACCTCGGTTTCTGTGCCTACCTCTACAATAAATGACTGGAAAAATCTTGAAATGCATGCCTGTCTCGAAATCTTCACCTTGGTCTCTCCTCTATCTCGTACATTGGTGGAAACCCCATTTTTATACAAAATCTAGGTGGTTATGTAATACGTGAGTTTGTTGGTGCATTGGTTAGTGGAGCTAATTTAAGGCGTTTGTTTGGTGGAGGTTCTGGGGTCAAACTCGCGGACCTCCATTTCTTTTGGCGTGTAGTTTGGTGGTTGGATATATATGGCAAAAATGCTACCAAACCGACGGAGATTCTAGCGGAGGTTTAGGTGGACCGCTAACTTTGGCGGGCGGTGGAATATTCCACCAAATCTGGTGGAACCACCGCCAGATTTGGCAGACTGCCATATATATATATATATATATATATATTAATTTTTTGTTGTTGGGCATCATTGAGCATTTTCCCTCTACCACGTGGAAGGCCATGACCGGGCCACGTGACAACCAATCATTGGCCCATGTCACCTCGTTGCATAGTCATCCTGCCACGTCACCTTCCTGCCACTTGTCATACGGATGCTACGTCATCCTGCCATGCAGTGTACGAATGCCATGTGTCCTGTATGGACTACCATGTGACAACTTTTCATTGGTCCACAAGTCGGCCCAAAAAGTCCAAAAATGAGTGACATGTGGCAGCCTCTCATTCTACCACGTCATCATGATGACGTTAGCATGACATGTGTCACCTTATACGCTTTCCACGTATGTTGTACAGACAATCACGTCATCCGTACTGATGCTGACGTTAGCAGTACAGATGCTGACTCATCCCTGCTGACTGGGCTAGGTTGACCAAAACTTTGATCACAAATATATTTTGATTTGTAACTCCGTTTCATGAGTCGTTTGCGCCGTTAGAAATCTTGAGACTCTCTCTTCGCAATCATGCCATTTTCACTAAGTTTTGGGAACTTTGAATTTTTTCCATTTCTTTGTCTACTGAAGCCATTTTGAGCGTCCCGAGTTGCCTCTGCAAGTTTTGAGTTGTTCTTAGCCTTCTCTGGATCCTTTTTGGATCAATCAATGTGCTTAGTCTTTGAATTATAAGTAGGGTTCTTTGTCAGAAATATTTCACTTTGACTTTCGCAACTTACCTTCATAGATCTCTACCAAAACTCGATTCCTGGACACAACCTTTGAAGCCATACCACTTCTTTGCTTCCACGAGTATCTGCCATGTTTTCAACTTTTGTTGTCGACAAGGCTACAACCGCCTGTCGCTTACTCATCGAACTTATTTCTCCACCAAACATCTTGAAGACATATCTGTTGGTCGAACTCTGTCGATTCAGATCTCCATCCCAATCGACGTCGACAAAGACATGCATATCTAATTTACCAATGTCACCTCCAAGATTCCCTTGGTATCATATATCATAGTCCTTTGTGCCACAAAAATACTTAAATACTCTCTTGATAGCTCTCCAATGATCCTTTATAGGTGTCAACATGTACCTTCTCAACACTCCAATTGCATGGGCAATGCTTGGTTGAGTGCAGACCATCGCATACATTAGACTACCAACCACACTTTCATAGGGAACATGTGCCATGTCCTTTATTTATTCCTATATCTTTGGACACTATTCAATAGTAAGCCTTGCTCCCATAGGAATTGGCACCTTCATCGATTTGCAATCCTGCATGTTGGATCATTTCAGAATTGTTTGAATATACTTCGTCTGATTCAACCCGATCTTTTTAGCGGCTCGATCTCTCTTAATATCCATTCCTAGAATGAAGTTAGTTGCATCAAGATCCTTCATGTCAAACTTTGAGGATAACTACTTCTTCACCTCCTTTATTGCATACATGTTGTTTCCAATCAACAACATGTTGTCGATGTACAAATCTACATATATGAAACGCCCACCTTCTTCCTTGGAATATATGCAGTGATCAACTTTTCTTCTCACAAATCCCAAACTAAGGATGTATCTGTCAAACTTTTGGTACCACATCCTTGGCTATTTCTTTAGACCATGAATGGATCTTTTGAGTTTGCACACCAACTCTTGCTTTCCATTTACTACAAATCCTTCAAGTTGTTTCATGTAGATTTCGTCTTTCAAGTCCCCATGTAGGAACATTGTCTTCACATCCATCTGTTCTATCTCCAGATTGAATGTTGTAGCTAGAAACATTAATACTCTAATGGAAGTTACTTTTGCAACAAGGGAAAAATCTCACCGAAGTCGACTCCCTTGACTTGGGGATATCCTTTCGCTACCAGTTGATCTTTGAACGTTTTGATTTGTCCTGCGACATTCATCTTCTTCTTGAACACCCACTTGCTACCAAAGTGCTTTATTCCACTAGGTAACATGACTAGATCCCATGTCTTAGTCTTGTACAAGGATTCCATCTCTTTGACCATGGAATCCTTCCATATTTTACTCTCTATCGATTCGACTACCTCACTGACCTACTTGGGCTAATCATCGATGGTAGTTGACACGAATGCAGAACAAAATTCAGGCAGACTATACCTTTTAACTATTTTTCTTGCTCTTCTTGACCTCATTATCATCAGATTCAATTGTTCCACCTCTTCCTTAGATTTGGTCGACTCATTTGAATCATCTTCTTCATTCCTCATTTCAAACCTCACTCTATCATGATTATTCTCGATCTAAACAACTTCCTTAGGCTTAGAATTACCTCTGACTTCTCTAAAGAACACATCTCAACTATACACTGTTTTCCTTGATGCAGGATCCTAAAGCTTATATCCTTTCATCCTATCTTTGTATTTGATGAAAATACATTTCACTGCCTTCTTGTCTAGCTTTCTCCTCTTTTCCTTGGGAACATGAACAAATGCATCATAACCAATTACTTTGAGATGTGCCATTGATGGATTCTCACTAGACCATACCTCATTTGGAGTCATGTCGACTAGTTCCAATGAAGGGGACATATTCACCAGATATCTTCAGTCTCGACTGCCTCTGTCTATAATTCTTGTGTGAGCCCATCACCACTGAGCATGCTCTTTTCATCAATGTTCTGTTCATTCTATCGACAAATCCATTTTGCTGTGGGCTATATGTTGTGCTATGCCACACTGCTTATAGAACTGATCAAATTTATTTCCACAAAATTCACCACCATTATCAGTTCTCAACACTTTAATCCTCTTCTCTTTATGGTTTTCCATAAGAGCTTTAAACTCCTTAAATCTATAGAAAACCTCTGATTTCTTCCTTAGGAAATAAATCCATGTATTCCTAGAAAAATCATCTATGAAGTAGACATAATACAAGGATCCACCAAGTGAAGGCATTGTAACTGAGCCATACACATACCTATGCAACAGTTTTAGAATCCCATTTTCCCTTGTCGCTCCAGATGGGAACCTCACCCAAATTTGTTTCCCATATATGCAATGTTCACAAAAGTTGATTTCTAAACCACATTTAGGAAAACATTGCACCATAACTTTTTTTTGCATAGCTTGAAGTCCCTTTTCTCCAATGTGTCCCATCCTCTCATGCCATAACTTGGTCGAGTCGAGTTCATCATCTCTTGTAGAGTTGGTTTGAAATGACTTAGCTCGATTCGAGTCGAGTTGTGTCAACATTGAGTCGGGTTGAGTTAGAGTCAAGTCGATTCTAGGAGCAATGATGTTGGTGCATCCAGTTGAGTCGACATTCCCTAACAACTTGTACAAGGTACCAATCCAAAATCCTCTCATTAAGACCATCACACCTATGAAAATCTTGCATGAATCCTTTTGAAACAGAGTATGCACGCCTGCATCACTCATATTACTGACAGATATCAGGTTTCATGACAAACCCGGAATGTGTAGCACACCTGGAAGGGTTTTTTTCCTCCCATCCTGCAGTGTCAATCAGACTCTTCCCCATCCAATAATTATGGTTGTCGAGTCATCCCCCAAGAACACTTCAACCCCATCATATTATTCATATTGACATAACCATTCTTTATGTGGTGTCATATGATAGGATGCTCCTGAGTCAATCAACCAAGCATCTTGATCCGATTGTGTATTGGTCGACACAAGGTACACATCACCTCCCTTCTCTGAGGTCTTCTTTCTCTCAGTCGACTGCTTCTCATCGAATCCAACACTAACTTCAGTTTCCTTCGACTTATAGTCCTTTTTATAATTCCCAACTTTACCAAATTTCCAGCACCATCACGTCGACTGAGCCAGGGATTTATATATACCCTTCAACTTGAATTTTCTACTAGAGAATCTGCCTTTATCTATGTCTATTGGTCAACCTCTCACTGCCAGAGCATATTTGGTTGATCCTTCCATGCTATTCCTTCTCATTTCTTCCAACATCAGAGAAACAACCACGTCTTCTAGCGCTAGAGTGGCTATATTACTCTCAATATCCACGACTAAGCTATCCCAGGAGTCTGGAAAAGAACATAATAGGCTGATACACTTCTCCTCATCAGTGATATTTATATCCACAGATGATAACTGACTTAAAATTGTATTAAATTCATTTAAATGCTTTGTCACTAAAATTCCATCACTCATTCTCAGAAGATATAGTTTCTTTATGAGAAACAACTTATTTACCAAAGATTTCGACTGGTATAAGCTTCCCATATTGTCCCACAATTTCTTGGCCAAATATTCACCCGAGACATTAAGCAACACCAAATCTTCAAGATAAAGTCGTATCATACTTATTGATTTTCTTTCGAGTTTCTCCCACTCTTCCATCAACATTCCTATCGGCTGGGTAACTAGACAGACTGTTGTCCATTCTTCTCTATCCACAAGAATATCTTCCATTTTAAGCTTCCAAAGATCAAAATTATGGCCATTGAATCTTTCTATCTCTATTCTACAAATGCTCACCATTCTTTACCATGATATTTAAAACAATTTATGACCTATGAATCTTACTATACCTAGGGTTTAGTTCTCATATTCAAGATTTGCAAATCAAGATCTGATATACTCGCCAAAGCATAACACCGCTCTGAACACTCACTTGTTAGGGAAAACCTAATCTTTGATACTGCATGTCAGGAAATGATGGACACTTCCACACTAATCCTAGTAGAAGATAATAAGAATTTAATCAATAACACAAATGACACAAACAATCACACAGTACACCGAGATTTTACCCTGAAAACCCTTAACCGGGAAAACTAGAATTCATTTGAGCCTTCTTCTCTCTTGTTGTCTTATTCATTCAGAATAAAAGGTTACATGTCTAACCTTGGTCCACACCTAAGACACAATCGACATCATACCCTCTTGCATAGGCAAGAACAACCCTGTAGCAAATTCAACTTACATATGCATGACCAACAACCTACACTTGCACATGCATTAACCTACAAAAGTGCATTCTATGATTACCTTACAACAACATCCTTTACAACCTTACAACACGCATCTTTATCAGATTTACAACATGGAACCCCCTAAATATTGGCGCCCAAAAATGGTTACATATCCACGCATATCATTGGCTACAAATTCCGCAAAACTTGGGATTACGTTACAACCGACTCCAAGTCGGGTTTACCAGTCGAATACCAGCCGAACTTCATTCGGTCTCTAGTCGGTCGTCTCGCGCCCACACTTCAACCTCTTACCAGTTGAATTATCTTCTATATCTTCGACTTCGACTTTACCCGATCAAATTCTTCGACCTTTGACTTGTTTTCGATCTACCTCAACTTCGACCTGCTATCGATCCACTTCGACCTTCAACCGTCAGCGAATTTACCTCGACTAGAATTTCACTGCAAAGAATATAACAACCCAACATTAGGAAGGTTTTCCTTCCATAATGGGTAGTCCTATACATGCCCTTTTAATACATCATGCTTCCCCTCAATGCATTTAACGAATGCACTACTTATGAGTATAGTTACTCATTTACCCATGATTAGCCAATTCAAACATGGCATAGTTATTCATGAATTCAATGAAAAGATTCTAATTCATCCTTTCCTACCATAGGTTTCTTCTTCTGTCATTCAGGTTTTCTTTCCTGAATTATGTTACAAGGGAAAAACTCTCTATGGCCAAGGGTAAACCACAACAGACAGGTATGACTGCAGAAATCAACTCAATTCCAACATGTGCTATATAAACTAATGTGCAATACGAGGAAGAAGCCTACCTCGATCCAATCGTTTGATGTCGTTCTACCGTTGAGCACTTTGACCCAAAGCTTTACACCTATAATAATTTCTCAACAAACAAGCGATGCAAGTATATAGTGATAGTATATAAAATGAGTCATCACATCAGATAACACAATCCATTAATAAACATTACAAACATTCCCATGGATAATAATCATATATTTGCAAGATATCAATAGGATGGGAAAAGAGTATTTCTATTAATAATTGATCAACAGAAGTATCAACATTACAGACTTCCGTGTCGACACGGTTCGAAACCAAGAAACCAAGTTCCTTCCAACTGGGTCTCCACCACTTCAATCCTCCACCAAAGGCAAGCTCATAGCAAAGAGATAATGAGATCCTCTTGACAATAAGGGAAGAGCTTGGGGGCTGAACACTATGTTCAGACTTGAGGGACAAAGGGATGCAGACTCAATATGAAGTGATTTCTCTAGAGTAACTTTTCTCTCAAAGTTGAATGCTTTCTCTCTCTTTTTTCCATAGCTCAAAATTTTGCTCTTATATCCTCTAGAATGCAACTGAAGGGCCGAGTCAGAATGTTTCTAGTATATGGAAGGCCAAATATTAGAGATCATTTGTTGTGACATGGAAACCTGACCTCATTTTGTATTTTCTGGCACAAATCCTGATATACGCGAGCTGTAGTGGAGCAACAAGCGTATACACATCTTGCAAAGCAGTTAGGAAGTGTATATGTGGAAAAATATATAATTTTGGCTCTGGATTTATCAAAAAGGGGGTTGATAAGTTTGCATAGGGAAATGGAAAAAGGCCCTTTTTGCATGATAACAATGGTGAGGCAAATCTTGCTATAACAGATGCCCCCTAATGTGTGAGATCAGAGGAGTATCTGCAAAGGTCGGAATACATTATAAATAACCCAGAAGTGGAGTGGTAGAGAACCAACTGGATGAACTCAATTGCTCATTACATTATGTACTGAGTTTTCATACATGGCTGCCAAAAATACAATGTATATCCATGTGGAAAATATACCAACAAGTGTTTATGGCCATGAGTAGGTAAATATAAATGCGGTTACATGCCAATAGCTGTCATAGTCACAAACAAGGCCCAGTGAAACCAATCTCAAAATCAATCTGAAGATATCTGTATACCATGGAGTACAATCTAATCTCCCATGATCATTGAAGTCAAATAGGTACCGGTCCGATGAAATGGAAGCAACAACTCAGGAAAGCTGTGTCTACAAAGTGATGTCTTCAAGTCTTCAATACAATCCGCCAATGGTGCAAGTCTACATCATGTGAATAAATGAGTTGAGGTCGAACATGATGAGACATCTTTTGATTACCGGTCATTGAGGTATATCGTTAACAAACGTGAGGCAACCTACCAATGATGAAAGTAGGTATCAAGGCACCGAGTACATCTCTACAAATGTGAATAAAGGAGCTGGTGTCGAATATTTGAGAGATCCATTGATGTATTCCCATTTGTCAATGGCGAGAGAGCCTGCCACTAATGACTACAAAACTCAAGGTACTCATAAAAATCTAAGTCTCATATCCAGAATACATGAGCTGAAGTTGATGGAAAGAGACTCGCTAAATGGAGATCATTAAGGCATCTCTCATCAGTCAACACGAGGAACAAAGCAGGAGCTTCATGATTTGGTGGAGATCGGACGAAGAACATGTTCACGAACCAACAACCTTGTGCGTCTTTCACGTGTGCCAAATGCAAGTGGTATACAGAAAACACCCTCTGAATAGCAACCATTGATGAAACTGCTGACAAAAGTGAGGAAACCACCAATAAGGCTAATGGCATCCAAGACACTGCAGATGTCTTGTTGTTGAACACAAGGGAAACCACCCAGTCAACAACCCATGATGAAGTGTCGATTGCTGGGTTCAAGGTGACCTACCAATGATGAAAGTAGGGCCAGGGTGCATCATAAGACCAAAGTATCATGTGATTCTGAGACAAACTGAGGGTATGGACGACATGCGAAGTCAAGATTTCTGAGGAGTGGATGACACGAGTTGATAGACTTCCTTTGAACAAGAGCATGAGACATATGGTGGACTATGGTAGCATAGACTTAATGATTTGACAATTAGATGTAGGAGGCATCCATAATGTTCTCTATAGTGGTTGGAAGATTAACCAGTCGGTAAAGAAACTTCCGTAATGAGATCAACTTCCTAAGGCCATTCGAAACCCAAAATTATGATGACACAAGGACTCAATAACTTTGTGCTCTGTTCAAAGGTGACACGATTGCTTCCAATTACAATATAGTACTCCCTTCCCGCTCATATTTTTTTGTTTTTTCATAATAAGTGAATGATATGATACAGAGGAGGAAACAAGTGTCACAAGTAAGCAAAACTAGTTCCAACAGTGGAACGTACCTATGCTCAATGCAAGAAAATGCATGCGAGAGATGGAAACTTGGGGTGATGTTCCCTCCAGGGTAGAGGGTGTCAAATTGTGAAGGATATAGACAAGGCTTTGCTTGGTTGAGGATGGAAACTGCTTGGGCCATGGTTTATAATGCAAAGCGAGAACCGACTAAAGGCTCAATACTGCAAGCTAGGGCATGAGATGCAGTCACAATTTAAGCCCAAAAATGTCCTTTTTTATATCTTTTAGTCTACTTGGTGTGAAAAAGGGGTAAACTTGTGCCAAATAGACGTCTTTTCAAATACAATTTACGAGTGTGAAGAAGATAAGTTCACTCGACGATATTTTCCATTTTTGATAGCGATTCAGAAAAGAGCTTAACAAAAACTCATGATCTTTCAAATCCAATTTTAACGAGGGTGAAAGGGACAAATCACTCAGAGATATTTTCAATTTTTAGTA
>JASDQU010737267.1:182164-202840 GCA_032191745.1 Picea mariana
GTTAAATAAGACTCGTGTTTTTGGGAGTCTATGGGTAAAAAGGCCACATGTGCATGAATGAGAAATGAGGCTTATTGTAAAGTCATGTATCGAATTCTAATGGACTCCTGGTCTTAAGGAAAAAATCTCAGCATGGGCCCCAAATGACAAATAGGTTCTAATTAGGGTACCCGTGTTTTGTAAGTCTTTACCATTTATTAGTGATGCTATGATAGCAGATGGAGGTTAATGCGTCGCAATAAATGGGTTCGTACCTAAGGTGTAAAAAGTGGTAATTAGAGGATAATGAAAAACTGCACAATGTAGTGAATACCTATCCTATATGCTAGGTTATGAATATACCTGCCTGAGAATACAAACGACCAACCATGACGTTGAAATCTATAAGAAAATTGAGTCGAAACTACAAAAACCAGCTTAGAACCACTTTAGACAAAATAATGGCATAAAACTATATCAAATAGGTAAAAATGTTTTATAAATAGTAATAAAATCACAATTTACTATGTCATTTTCATTTTCACCCAAAATAGTGCAATTTGGACTAACATACCTCCATAAATCAAATGATGATCGCAGGAGAAATAGGCAACAGAATTGCAAACTGTCTGGTCCAGGTAACTCTTCATCCCATCCTTTTTAAATTCAATGGTTTACAATTTTGAATTGGGCTCCATTTTTTAAGTTTTTAAGGGCACAAATTGTGTTTTTTGGTATATGCATGTTTCTACTAATATGTCGCGTATATGAACAGATATACACCCCTATGTGAACTACAGGGGGCATATATCAGGCCCTACCCATGTCTATTCTTGGATAAATTGTGTATACATGCACAAAATGGCAAAAAATAAGTTTTTAACTCAAAAATTGATTTGGTTTTTGCAGGATGGTGTTGGAGTGGAGGGAGAGAGAGCATGAGGAGGTAGATGTAGTAGTGGAAAGGGATCTAGTGGCTCAAGAAACATTAAAAAGATGTGGTCTATACAAGTTTTGGGTTCTCAAAGAAATGAGGGCCCAAGTGAGGTTATTGGAAATGCTGGTGGGCTATTGGGATCTAGATGGTGAGAGATTTATCCTTGATGGGAAACCATTAAGGATCGAAGTAGAGGACATCTACTTCTTGATAGGACTTTCATGCCGAGGAGAGGTCGTGGACCTTAAGTCAGGTGGGGCTAGAAGTGGGATGAAGGTCGAAGAATACATCGAGGCCCACTGTGTTGCAGGGACTCCCATGGTGGGACGTAAAATCCCTATCCTGGCTATAGGTAACCTCAGCCTGAATATTATTGTGCTCATGCTTACCAGGATCATAGGGTCAGCCTCACTGCATCAAACATCAAGACTACTTATGTTTTATGCACTGGAGTGTGCAAGACCTACCGTGTGTGATTGGTGTACCTCACTGCTGACCAACATGAAAGGTCAGCTGACAGAGTGCAAGCAGGGGGAAAAGAGAAACTTTAGGTTTGGCTCTATCCTTTGTAGCTTCTTTTTTGAGTGGATCCCAAGCCTGGGACCTAGAGTGGAGATCATTCCTAGAGGGCCATGCGATCCAGATATGGTGCGATGGGTCAAGGTCATGAGATGACAGGGGGGAGGTAGGGTGGTGACACCCTACAACAATGATTTTTTCTTCTGGTGGGGGAGACAAATCATAACTCTGGATGAATATCCCTATGCAGGAATTGATTTAAGAGGTGATCCTGATATGCCGCTTCCACCAGGAGCCGCCTATGGCGCCATAGGTAAACAATGTTTTTTATATATTTGATTTTTTGTATTTTTGTATTTTAAAAGAATAAAAATATTTTTTGGATGGTGTTTTTAAATATTAACTCGATACTTGTGTGGTTGCATACATGGGTCCGCAATGAATAGAGGGATTCCTATGACATAGGCAGAGGCACTGGGTAGATGAGGCAGTGGGAGGAGAGGCAGAGAGAGTCCTTCAGAATGTGCAGGGCAACCTGTCACGTTTGACACAAAGGATTCCTATGGTTTAGGTGGAGGATCTACCTGAAGCCATGCAAAGGTAGGTTGTCAGTGTACCTAGAGCATGGATACGACTCTTTCGGCGTCTCACCAACACCGTGGTTTTCTATCACGAGACTCATCCGGCGCCACAGGCGTAGATGTCACAAAACATGTATATCGGTTGTATATGTATTTTTGAGGGTTTTAGCCCCAATTTTGTAATATAAAACACCATATTTTTTGGAAATATAAAAAGAGGGATCTTCGGTTGTACTTATATCTTACAATGTGTACATTGATTTAATGTTCTTCTTTGCTTTATTAATGTGACAAATTCCAATCCAAAACATAATTAGCATAGGCATTAGATACATGATTAGAACTTCTAGGAATGTGGAAATATGCAATAAAATCAAATTGTCGTTCTAAAAGACGTACCTGTAGGAATCGACGGAGTAACGTCGGATCACACACATGGTAATGACCGTTTAACTGACCTATGACTAACTGAGAATCTAGGTGCACCTCTATAGAGCGAATACCATGTGAGATAACATCGCACAATAATTCTATAACGATGCTATATTCAGCCACATTATTCATGGATGGCCTTAGGCATACGCCACCTGAAGACACCAGCAGACCCTCGGATGAGTAAATCACCGAAGCAATGGAAGCTAAGTTCCGTGTATGACAACTGGCTCTGTCTGCGAATCCTATGTAGACCAAAGATTCCATTGACATCTACCAAGAAAAGGGAAAACTCGATAAGAAAGCCAAAGACAAAAAAAGGGGGAAAAGGTGTATATACACTAAATTTATATTAGTATACAAAGGGTTTCACCCAAGCCCAGGGCTCAAGCGTAATAATTTTTTAAGTAGATCCCATTTCTAGGCTTAACCAATTTATTCCCTTCATAATCTTCCAACTCATAGGCTCCTTTTTCTGGACACGTCGCATGATATAAGGACCATGCCACATGGGTTTAAACTTGCTTTCCCCTAGCGGTTCTTTGGCTTGGTCATACAAGAGGACTAAGTCACCCTCAACATACAACCAAGGACAAATAGACTTATTGTACTGAATCTTGACATGTTTCTTGTTTTCCTCGATGGTCGTAAAGGTGTCCCAATGCTGCTCATCAAGACTCTCTAGGTGTACAAGGCATCGCTCTAAATCTGAAGTGTTAGGTAGAAGCTCAACTGCCAATTTGAGAGAAGGGATTTCACATTCAATGGGAAGTATCGACTCCACACTGTGTACTAACTGAAAAGGAGAAAAATTGGTGGTAGTCTTAACCGAGGTTCGGTATGCCCAAAGTGCGGGATATAACATGATATGCCAGTTGGAATTGCTCCGACTGACAATTTTTTGCAAAATGGTCTTGAGAGACTTATTGATAGCCTCTAATTGCCCATTTTATTGGGGGTAATAAGGAGATGAGTGATCATGTTTAAACCCCATCTTAGATGCTAGTTCTATCATCATTTCATTTTGAAAATGACTGCCATGATCAGTGACAATCTTACTCAGGATATTGAACCGGGCGATAATTTGGTTCAATATGAAAAAATCTATAGTCTTCCCATCAGATTTCACGGTAGGCATGGCTTCGGCCCATTTGGTGAAGTAGTCGACATCCACGATAATGTGTTGACACCCCCCAGCTAAAGTTGGGTTGCAATCAATGAAATCTACTCCCCACTTAGTGAAGGGACTGACGATAATGACTGGGTGGAGAGGGGCTGGGTGCGAGCGCATTTTTTGAGTGAAATCCTCATAGGAGTGACACTTCTTAACCACTTCAATACAATATTTAAAGATGGTGGGCCAGAAGTAACCGACTCGCAAGATTTTTTGGGCTTTCGCAAGCCCGAATAGATGACCGCCACAAGCCCCTTTGTGGAAATCATTAAGGACTAACTCGACTTCTTCATGATTTAAGAAATGACGTAAGATGCTATCTATTCGTCGACGATACAAAGTGTCACCGATAATTGTATACTTTTTGGCTTGGTATCTAACACGTCGTCGATCATCTCGCGAGAGATGATGAGTGAACTTCAAGGTTTGAAGATATAAAACAATATCTCCATACTAGGGGTCAGACGGAGAGACAATGAAAATGTGTTCATCCGTGAATGAATCGACATGAATAACATCTTCGTCTAATCATGGGAAATCAGATATTAACTCTACAAAAACTAGTGATTTCTTGGACTTGGCCGAAGCAAAGTCGAGATCAAATTCTTGTAGGATGACAATCCATTTATTATATTTTCCGCCTATGATACGTCTAGTGAGGACATATTGAAATGGATTAACATCGGCAACCACAATAGTTTTGCAAAGTAATATATAGTGTCATAAAGATTGAACTGTGTGGATGACAACCAAAGCTAGCTTTTCAACGTGTGAGTAAATCCGTTCAGGACCGAATTTCGACTGAGATAGTAGATGACGTGCTCGCGGAGCTCATCATCCTCTTGAACTAGAACCATACCAATGGTCTCTTCATACACGATGATATACAACAAGTAATCTCTATTGTAATCAAGAGATTTTAGCAAAGGGGCCGATACCAAGGCTTTCTTTAAAGTGTCAAAAGAATGTTGGGCTCACTCATCCCAGATAAACGAGGTGTATTTCTTCAATAGGCACATGAAACCCTTAGTGATATTGGCATAATTCACAATAAACCAACGCAAAAAGTTATCTTTCCTCTATAAACCTTGAACCCATCTAATCGTGCGTGGGGGAGGCAACTGAAGAATTGCCTCAACATCAAGTGGATCTACCATGATCCCTATCTCGGAGACTAAGAATCCTAAGAGACGGCTAGATCTAATGCAAAAGATGCATTTATGAGGGTTGAGTCAGATTCTATAGTAGGGACATCTTTCAAAAACTAGTCGAAGGTGCGTAGCATGATCCATTTTTTGCGAGAGTGAGCAGCAAGATCATCGAGGTAAGCTTTGACTATGTGTTTGAGATCATGAAAAGTGAAAGTCATGGCTCGTTGGAAGGTTGCTTCGGCGTTTTTTAGGCCGAAAGGCCGTTTCCGGTATGCAAACATACCCCAAGGACATATGAATGCTGTCTTATGTTGGTATTTGGGTTTGATCTGGATTTGGTTATAGCCTGAAAATCCATCCATAAAAAAAAATATTTTACTTCCTGCACACTCATCAAGAATTTTATCAATGAAAGGCGTGGGGAAGTTATCTTTAGGACTTGTTCAGGTCACGAAAGTCCATACACACGCGGATGGTTCCTTTCTTTTTATTCACGGGAACGGGGTTGGATACCCATTCGGTCAAGGGAACCGGGTAGATAAAGCCGACATTAAGTAGCTTCTCTATCTCTGCCTTAATAGTGGGGGCCTTCCTAGGATTAACAACTCTAAGATGTTGTCGAACGAGTTTAGCATCCGAGTAAGTCCTAATATCATGTTTGACAATATGGGGTTCTATCCCTGGCATCTCTTCATATGACCAAGAGAATACGTCTCGAAATTCTTTGAAGAGGTTGGTGTAGATCAAAATCTCTTCTGGTGAACAATCTGCACCTATATTTACATTTTCAATCTTGCTAGGGGTATGAGATATATCGATCTGGATGGTGGGAGAAATACTTGCCATATTCCCTTCGGCTTAAATGGCATGTGTATCAAGTGGAACTACAACGTGACCGACTATCTCACTCAGGGTAGATCTAAAATCATCTTTCTCAATTTTTTCAAGACTTGGGAGAAAACAAGATTGATGATGCATATCGTCCCAAGGTCTCTCAGAAACATTCATGGCTTAAAGGATGGCTTCATCCAAAGGCAAAGTCTCATCCAAGAAATCATGTGAACAAGATAACAAAGTGGCCCACACGAGCCTGAGAAATGGATCCTCCTCGACCATCTGCGAGGGAACAGGATCAGGGTCGGCAGAAGAGTCAAGGATAGCTTGATATGCAATATTTGTTGCCAATAGTGTCATAGCCATGCCATCATGCGACTGACCTTCAATCGGTGAAGTCGAATAAGGTAGGATCCAAGGGTCACTGAAATAAGAAGTGCGGAAAGGGATGGACCTCTCTACTGAAGAGGGCATACTGGACATGGCATAAATGTGGTGAATCGGTGCCGAGAAGTCAAAAGTACCCATGAGGGAATAATACATTCTGACACCGATATTCTCAGTTGCCAGCTGAGAATTGTTGACCACAGGGATCGACGATCCAACATATGCATTTGGATAGAGTACGCAAAGGATAACTGGTCGATCGTCACAATCTCCCCTTGATGAGGAAAACAAAGCGTGCGGAAAATAGTTGATACGACGACGACCATAATATAAGTCCAATTGCGACCTAGTAACAGGTTACAATCAAGAGGTGCATCAACTACCTCTACTTCCACTTCTACCTTCTTCCCACCTAACTGGACCAGAAATGTGGGGAGAATACCATGAGGGCGGAAGGAATGACCATCAAATGTGGTCAACATGGTCAACGACTTTGAAAGGGTTGGAGAACCGATAACTTTCCAATAGGCTAAGGAAATCACGCAAGTGGCAACACCTTGATCAACAATCACTCGTTTGATGGTATATTTATAATACTCCACGTGGATTTAGAAATCCACATGGTAGGGTAAGCGAGGCTTCACGTCCGTGACATCGAACTTGATGATCTTCGAGCCACTAGGTTCTAGAGCTCCTAAGGCAGAGAGTAAGGTATTCCTCTGTGATGGACACGTCTGGAGTACCTCCAAAGCATATATCGTGCAAGGTGTTTGGCCCAGATAGCTTTCCAACAGGCTAAGGACATCACGCAAGTGGCAACACCTTCATCAATGATCGCTAATTTGATGGTATATTTATAATACTCCACGTGGATTTAGAAAGCCACATGGTAGGGTAAGCGAGGCTTCACGTCCATGACATTGAACTTGATGATCTTTGAGCCACTAGGTTCTAGAGCTCTTAAGGTAGAGAGTAAGGTATTCCTCTATGATGGACACGTCTGGAGTACCTCCAATGCATACATCACGCAAGGTGTTTGGCCCAGATCCTCAAAAATAGAGTAGTTCTGGGCAGCTTTAGCATTAGGGTTATTGGTAGAGTGCTTGAATACTCCTTTCGGAATATGAGGTGGTGGCTCTGGTTTCTTGATCTGTAAATTTGTCTCCAAGGGTGGAGGAGGAGATTTTAGGTTGGTACTAAATTTTGAAGAGCTGTAATCTCGAGAGCGAGTGGCTATATCGATTTTTGCCTCGACCATATTGATACAAACATAGTCACCATCTTGCGATGGTGGGGTTTGACTCCCACTAGACGCATTTTCGGCGTTCAAAGAACTCGAGGCTAAGTGATGGTTGTGAGGAAAAGGATTTGTTAGCACAGTGGGCAGAAGATTTAAAAGCTTCACAACCTTCACAAGTTTGGGGCATAAGTGTGTAAGGTGATCATCTGTACAAAGTTTACAAGGAAACTTAACCTTACGCTTTTCTTTCATGCCCTCTCCAACATTATCATTTTATTTTCCATTATTATTCTTATCCTTGGGTTTGTTCTTCCCACCTCTACGATTATTTTGAGCTTTCCGTTTATTCCCATCTGGTTGCTGGTCACCATTTGGGTTTTTCGACGGCTGCATGGAATGTACATTTGCCGATTGGGTGGGTTTGGAGGATCTAGATGAAGTTGGCCCTCTGGCAGAATTCGTTTCCGAGTCTGTGGACTTTACATTGGTGGACCCCACAATACCATCGACATGGGGCCCAAGACCCTATCTAGGATCATGAGTTGACTGCGGTGCGTCGGGAAGAAGATGGTATAACATCCCAGACTGAGCATAGATCAAATCAAATTGTTGGGCTCTAAAAATGGCCTCTTCCTCGCTGAAGACCCCAGACATAGCAACGTCCTTTGAAATAGGAGCGTGCAAAGATTTTAAAAACCATTCTAAAAGAAAGGTCGGGGGTATGGGAGTCTTAACTAACCATATTCGCCTATGCCATTCCTGGATATGGTTCGAAATATGAGTGTCGGAACCTTGGCGTAAAGTTGACAAAAGTTGAAGGCCAACATTGTAACGAACAGGTAGTTGAAAATGGTTAAGAAAGGATAGCACTAACCGTTGAAAGACCCATATGTTCCCCTAGGTATCTCAATATACCATTGTGACACAATCTCGATAATAGTGCACTGAAACAATCGTAATCTAATAGNCGGGTCGTTCATTAGTTTAGAAAAATCTGACAGATTAAGCATGGCCAGAAAGGGAATACGGGGTTGCGACACCTGACCCCATCCTCCTACAAAAGACTGAGTATTAGGAGTTGTGTTCCATCCAAGGTTCTAGTAAGGACCAGAACCTTGTCCGGAATTAAAAGAACCTCCTCCAGGCCGATTCATGAAATATGGATTGGGCATCATTCCAACAAGAATGTTCTGATAAGGGTTATGAAACTTGCCCCCAGTTGGATTAGCTCCAAATTGAGGGTTGTTAAAACTGCCCCCAACTGGATTAGATCCAGGTTGGGGGTTCCCAAGACATAAGAATTACCTCCTCCGGGCGGGAATCTGAAGGATTTAATTGGATTCATTATGCCAAAAGTATTGGTCGAATTTGGCACCGAGGGGATAGGGATATAGGGCGGAACTTGTCCGCCAACTTGGTTGTTCCATCCAGCTGTAGAAAGATTAGACCCGGGGTTAGGGAAGGGGCCACTTCCTACATTAGGATTCACTTGGGGAACATGAGAGCTACCAAATAGAAAGGGACTGTAAGGATGTGTGGTGCCCCCAAGTCCAAGGCTACCGTTATGACCAACAACTGGGATGGTAGTCGAAGACTACGAAGTGAAACTTGGCATACCATAAGAAAACAGACTGGTATCCATGGGGATGGTCTGAACATTGTAACTCGGTGAGTGGCCAAAACGCCCATAAGGGTTAGAGGCAAGAGATGAAGCATTGACTACGGGCCGAGCCATAGTACCGGTGTAGGCCTCCGGTACTGCAATTGTAGTGGCTGTAGGTGTCGAAGGAGTGCAATTAACTATAGTGGGATTGGGAGTTGATGAACTCCTAGTGTTATGAAGATTAGATTTAGTACTCATCCTTGTGGGATCACAAGTCTGAAAAGTGGATGTGTGTGTACCACTCCTGATAACTCTATGCCTTTTAGAAGGCAATATCTCGAAAAATGGTGGCAACTGTAACAACCGACAGGACCTGCGAGGAAGCTGGTCTGACTCCACGATGACTTATGACTCTCAACAAATAAAAAGATATCCTAAGGCCAACTAGTAATAAAAGAGCATACCAAAAATTCAAATGACCAATATGCATGCAAATAAGCTAAAGTGGCTGAGTGGCCTTCCTCACTAAAGAAGATATGCCTCGTCCAAGAGGGACCTGAGACTCCCTGCTAAAGTTTGGAGGTAACATAATCAGTCATAAGGGCCCTCATAGGATCAAAAACCATTCGATCAGACCCCCCCCCAGAGAGGTAATCCTCCGTAAAGGCTGTGTGCTATCTGACCCCTATCTGACTCAGGATACAAGAAGAATAACCCCTGCAAGTAACCTATGAGAAACTTAATTCAAGCAACTAATAAACCATTGTATAACCAATGAACATATGAGCAGTCATAAGTCTGGATCACTGTATGGGCAGGGTAGCAAAGCCCAAAACCTTGAAAGCACCACCTCTCATAGAGGTATGGGCACTAGCAAGATCCCCAAATACGAATAAATCCACAGAAATATCTCAGACGCTAAGTGAGTATCCAGGGGTTATCCCTTCAACTAACTTCACGTGACCTCGTGATTAACTCCAGTGTGAGTAGAGCCTCCCGATATTACCAATTATACAATGGATTTTTCAACTCTCTATCTTACACACATAAGTTGATTTAATTTCCTTGGAGAAGTTTACTCACAAAATCCTATTCCAAGGCACTAAATCCTAGGATAGTTTGTGCACCCTAAAAAATAAAATCGTGACTAACAAATTTTAGTTTAAAGCATAAATTTTGTTGGCCGTGATTACTCAAAGAGGTATGGAAATGAAACTCATGGTGTTATGACTCTGCATGAAAATAAAAATAGATATAATGCAAAGCCTAACTTTAACTTTTCAGTGAATGATATGCTAAATAAAAACAGTGCAATATTCAATTTTAACTCTGCAACTAAGAAGTAAAATGCAATCTTTCACTAAATGTGCTAAGCTAATGATAAAGGTTCAAAGACAAAAATACCAACCAATGCAAAATGCCTATTTTTTGTATTTTCAATGTATTTAAAAAGAAAATGCATGGACTGATAAGCGACTTGATATATAAATTCTACTGTGTATAAAAGAAATCACTCGAGCAGAATACCAAGCAACTAAGAAGACAACCCAACTACCAAGGACAAATCAAAAATGGAAAACAAAGAGAAAGAAATCACCCAAAAATTCAACTCCAAAAAGTTTTCCTGTCAGCCCAGATAATCTCAACAGGTACCACAGAGACCTAAGAAGGCTCAGTGATCCTCAAAACCTACCCAACAGTCACTAAACCAAGAAAACACACAAGGGGTAAGTGGTATATGCTCCTGTTCAAGAGAAAAGGGTGTATATACGCCTCTTGTAGTGGGACAACATGCGTATACATGCGACTGTCAGGGAAAAATGGTCATATATCTTTTAAAACAAGGCTAGGCAAGGTTAAAAGGCTGAAAACTCATACCTAGAGTGAACAAACTCTGTCCAATTGTGACACGACAAGAAATACAAGGAAAAAGAGCAATGTAAGAAGGAAAAATACTTCAACCCTTAGAAAGAAGATCTCTCCCCAGTGGAGTTGCAATTATGTTACAAGGAAAAAAATCTCTATGGCCAAGGGTAAACCACAACAGACAGGTATGACTGCATAAATCAACTCAATTCCAACATGTGCTATACAAACTAATGTGCAATACTAGGAAGAAGCCTACCTTGATCCAATCGTTTGATGGTGTTCTACCGTTGAGCACTTTGACCCAAAGCTTTACACTTGCAAGAAGTTCTCAACAAACAAGCGATGCAAGTATATAGTGACAGTATATAAAATGAGTCAATACATCAGATAACACAATCCATTAATAAACATTACAAACATGCCCATGGATAATAATCATATATTTGCAAGATATCGATAGGATGGGAAAGGAGTATTTATATTAATAATTGATCAACAAAAGTATCAACATTACATACTTCTATGTCGACATAGTTCGAAACCAAGAAACCAAGTTCCTTCCAACTGGGTCTCCACCACTTCAATCCTCCACCAAAGACAAGCTCATAGCAAAGAGATAATGAGATCCTCTTGACAATAAGGGAAGAGCTTGGGGGCTGAACACTGTGTTCAGACTTGAGGGACAAAGGGATGTAGACCCAATATGAAGTAATTTCTCCAGAGTAACTTTTCTCTCAAAGTTGAATGCTTTCTCTCTCTTTTTTCCATAGCTTGAAATTGTGCTCTTATAGCCTCCAAAATGCAACTGAAGGGCTGAGTCAGAATGTTTCTAGTATATGGAAGGCCAAAGATCAGATATCATTTGTTGTGACATGGAAACTTGACCTCATTTTTTATTTTCTGGCACAAATCCTGATATACGTGAGCTGTGGTGGAGCAACAAGTGTATACCAATCTTGCAAAGCAGTGAGGAAGCGTATATGTGGAAAAATATATAATTTTGGCTCTGAATTTATCAAAAAGGGGGTTGATAAGTCTGCATAGGGAAATGGAAAAAGGCCCTCTATGCAAGATAGCAATGGTGAGGCAAATCTTGTTATAACAAATTATGCCTTACTTAGGTATCAATGACATGCAAAAGACAATCAAATTTATAAATATATCACCAAATATATAAAACATAAGGGATTCTTACCCAATCCCTTTTAGATTACATGCCACATTGGCATGATGAAGATTTTACATGTCTAGTTTCCATCAACCTTTCTAATGTTACCTCATCAGCTGGTGCTTTGTGGGAACTCATAGGATCCCTTCATCAATATTTCTACAACATCCCTCTTGTCTTTGTCCTCTGTACAAGGTTGTCCACCATTGACAAATGTCTCCCTCAACAACTCCAAACTTTCCTACACACATCAATCATATCATAGTCATGTCAATTTTCATGCAAGTCAAAATGTAGGTGTCATATCACCTTTAAAAATCATCAATCGTTATCAGATATTCCTTAGCATATCTATTTGCACTCCCCACATGTTCCTCAATGTGTTCATTAGTGAAATCATAAAAGTATTTCAATTGGTTGTATTTCAACACTCTTATTCTTGGAATATCTATACACAACAACATATCATTTTTCTCATCCTAGAGAAACACAGTAAACAACAAGAGAGGATTCAAGGGATTTTCCCTTCCAGTTTCCTCTGCATAGTTTGGAATTCTCAGCATAACTGAATTATTTTCATTATTTTTCTTCCATTTTCAATTTTGTCATTAAATATCATAGTCATACGAACATGTATACTAAATCATTAGTCTTTACAAGTTGTTCTTTCTTCTTTAAAGTAATATGACACTTTTAAACAAATCAAAGTTTTAGAGTGAGAAAAGTGTTCTTCCTTTTCTCCATATTTGTTTCTGCATTTTATCCTTTCTTGGACCTGGATGCTCCATTTCCCTGAGTAGTTTTAGTCAATTTCATCTTGAATTTTCCTCAATCAGAGATTCCTCCTTCCATGAATGCAACAACACACTAAAACATCAAGGTTAGCTTATAAATTCAATTTCAGTACTGTGCATTCTTTTAGGTTAACCATTTAAAATCAGAATTATTAGTGTTTTTACATATGCATGTCTTCAAAATGTAATCAAGGATTCTTATACTTATAGGCTCTTTCATCCCACTACCTCATTCCCAATAGTCATTAGTTTGCATAGCTCTGTTCTCTTGATATAGTCTTTCTACATAGGACCACTTTAACACCTAAAATGATGTAATTTCCAAGAGTTAGTAACAACTCTATCGTTTCAATAATTCACCCAATATTTCAGATGAAATCATAACCATGCATTCCCATTATGCATCCAAACCAAACATTCAACATGTGAATTTATTATATCATCTTGCATTCACAATGTGCTTTCATGCACTCAATCATATGTCTCAGTAAAGTGTGTATGTCTATAGTTGGCACACTTTCTTGCACATGCATATATGATCATTTAAATTCTGTCCATTTTATGATTGTTCAAAATCATTCATATGAAATTTCTAAAGTCATAATCACAATTTTATTGCCTTCTTTCATAACAACATATCATTCTTTCTCACTTGTTCTTTCAACATTTCACGCTATCTCTTTCTGAAGAATGGCATACAACCTCTTCAAGACAATATCCAATCAGAATAATCAAACCATTCAAGACAAGGTTGGTTGTGTATCTATAGAAATTATCAACTTTGCTTCACATTCAACATTTTCATGCATGCATTCATACCATGCATTCCAATAATATAGTCAAACCATGCCTTTAATCATATATACACCTAGGTACCAATATGCAAGTGCACCACTTGCACATTTTTCATGCCATTCTCACAATCATTCACATGACAATTCTAATAGGCATATTCATGGATATTCTCTCTCTCTCTCTCTCTCTCTCTCTCTATATATATATATATATATATATATATATATTTTTTTTTTTTTAATTTTTTTTTATTTTTTATTTTTATTTTTTTCTGCAGCAACCAAACAACAAGAGATCACTCTTGCGTTCTTTCTATAAAATTATTCCATGTGTCAGGAATTTCACTAAGTGATCAAAAAATTACCTAAGGTATGGAAAATACCAATTCATATCTTCTTCTCGTGCCTTAATTCATTTCTAGTTAGAAATTTTTTACTAAGGGAATCCTTACCTAAATTCGCTTTCATCATTGATCATAAATATTCATCATACCAATTTTTGATAGCAGAATTCTTACTAAATTTGCTTCATCATTTTCTGAGCATACCAGGTCATACATGTATAGTTTTCATTCAACATTGAATGTTACTTGATCCATTGGTGTTTGGAGGATGTCCAAGCACTCCCTTTACCAACTCAAGATCAATATCTCATTGAACCTTTACCTTATCTTCATAAGGATTTATATGCATTGAAATCATCAACATCTTTATTCATGTTGTTAACCTTTCCTTTAACCCACACATTAAGTATCTTGCATCATAAACAAGGTAATAATATACCAACCATCAGGCTTCTTACCCTTTTAGGTGTTGATTTCATCTGATACCAACCACCTAGATCATAAATTATGTTGCATAAATCCAGGGTGTACTACATTACTTCCCTCACACTTAAACACTCTTATACTCTTGTATCTTACCTCCTTCAACAATTCAAGGGACTTCTAGAATGATGAATATAACATTCATCTTACCACTGGAATCATTCAATTCCAAGGAATACAATCACAACATTACCTATTCATACAATCCATTTACTCATAGCTAAATGGATATCCAACCCACATGTATTTTAGTCCATCCATCCCCGATTTCATCATTCCTTGATTCAAGATTAAATAATCTACCTTTGTGGCCTATCTCTGACCACTTAGGTACAATACTTGAACCATTTATCTAATGAGCTTCTCTCATTAGTCCTATAATTCTAAAGTTCAGCCTTCAAATTATCACTAGCCCTGCCATGCTTGGAGGAGTTTCCATGACCCTCCTCTCATCTAATTCCCCATCTTTGGTACATGAGGTTTCTTTCCATGCCATGTTGTTCATTCAATTGTCTTTTTATTTTACTGCACTGTGTACTCTTAGCGCTGAAACTACATGACACAATTATCTAATCATGCACTTAAAATGCATGTATTTTTCTTGGCCTTACTAAGGATTTTAGTGTCTCACAACAACCCCCAAACCCAGGGCTGTATTCCATCTTCCATTCTCGCTTAAAATATGTTTTTAGTTCACATTAGTTTTATTTCAAATAAAAATATACATGGCTAGAAATTTTATAATTTTACAATTCAAGTAAACAAGATAGAGGATAGAATAAATTTTAAACCACAAGTTAAATTCTTCCTTCTCATGCAAACTCTATCAAATGCGCTTTGTAGGAAACCTTGCAATTTCTTCACTCTTAGCCTAGTTATTGGCCCATACAACCTGAGTGTTGTAATTCTACTTTGATACCATTTTGTAACACACATGACCCCTTAAACCTCCTTAAGCTAGTGAGATGTCCAATTTTTCTCCTTTCTTCCTCATAAATTCTCTTTCAAACCATGACTTCTTCTCTAGTTTGAGTCCATAATCTAGTTTTTCTCCTCGATATCATTCCATTGACTGTAACTATGCTCAAATACAAGCTTTGGTTATAAATTTATGGTCTTATAAATATTCTAAGGGAATTTTGTATAGATGACATCATCCTAGCCATGTGGTATCCACATGGACCACTCTCCACATTCCAACAGATGTGGATTTTCTATTACACCCTTGGGATCATACCTTTAGGCTCCCAAATCCCGCAACACAAGCATAGTCGTCTTATCAAGAAAAATCTGTCAGACAAGTTGAATTACCAAGATCATGGATTCCTCCCAAAGTCTGCAGTTCACAACACTACGGTCATGATAAACCCATCATAACGAAAAATTATATTGCTTCTTGGTTCGTCCCTCGACCCATAGTCCATAGGGTTGTCCAAACTTCTCCATTGGGTTTTCTTTCATAGGATGACATAACACTTCGCTACACGACCTTCCCAAATCCCACTGCTAACAATCCTCCTACAAGCCTATTGGTTCACCTCGTTGGAATCATCTCCCCACAACATTATGGTTGGGATACACTCTATGGGATGACAACAAAATTCACACACCAAAACCTCCTATGGATCACAAGGATTCTGACCTCGTTTCACTAGCTCCTCTGAATGGAAACATACACAAATCCTCCCGTAGGCTGTAGACCTTGAGAATGTGCCCGCCTGATAGATCATACGGTCCATATTGACCATAATCAACAATTTGGGATCCTTCTTGGTCTAGAACATTCTCGACCAATAACCTCTCCATCTCATCGTGAATCTTCCATAGGAGGAAACATGTCCTCTTAAACGTGTCATTTGGCACATGCAATTTTCGATATGTCTTTCCTTATTGATGTGTCCCTTAACAAGACATGCCAATGTGGTACGTTGACCCAACAAGATGACATGATGCTTACATCATCACTATTGACCTGGAATTCTTTCCAGTCCCACCCCCCATTTCGAGAAAACATGCTAATTCGATAGATTGGACGGTGCATGACCCCCCAGTACTTCCTGTAGTCCACAACCTGAAAATATTGTGGCCTCGCACTCTCGAGTTCAATCCATTACCATGCCTTGTGGTCTCTCTGCAGATCAGGGCCCACAAGCCTATCATAATGCACTTCAAAAACTTATCCAACTGAGACTACTCCCATGAGCCTTCCCTCCATGAGGTCAACCCCATGATCCTATCCCTGCGAGCTTCATCCCTCGAGTATAACCCTATGAGCCTAACCCCGCAAGCTTAACCTCGTGATCTTCCTCCTGAACATTCATCTTCGATGAAAGGTCGATATCAATTCCGATTCCTAAAAAATGGTTGATATCAATCCTTGATACTTAGGGAAGTTGCTCAATTTCCTTCATAAATTTAACAAATGCTTGGTGTTTAAGGGATATTTCCCCCATGACCTTGGGTCAAGTCACAACAAAGGAAGAATGAATTCATAAGATAGAACCTACCCTCATCTATATCAATACATACAAGAAATAACTACTTTTTATAAAGAGAGAGAGGGAAAGAAAGAAAGAGAGGCCTCACACCGTGAATCCCTTGTTTGATGTCGATCTCCACTCTCACCTCTTGAAGCGCTGCTGATCTCTACCGAAACTAGCCTACAATAGGAAACCAAGAATAGGCTGCTACAAAGTAGTTATACATTCAAATAGTATATATCATGTGCATATATTCAAGTATATATGAAATAAATTATCATATAACATTACAATGAACCAATAAACACAAAATAGGAGGGAAAGAGAACTCTTCTATTAACAACAATGCGAGAAAGGTGGTTACAACGTGATTCAACCTTCAATACTAGTTCGGAGCGAACTGCCCTGGGTTCCTCCAAAGATATTCAAGCATCAACTCAGTAGTGAGGCTCTTCCTTGAATAACTCAATAGGGATAGGAACACACCCTATAGTTATATAGAGAAGGAAGGAACACTGGAAAAGGAGTTTCCAGGTATGAGATGCCACTCAAAGAATGAAGGGGTGTAGGGAAGCTTGCTAAATTTTTCCAGCATGATCTTGCACCTCAGTTATTCCTCCTCATCCATGCCCTAAATGGTGCATTTATACCATACTTGATAAGTTAAGGAGCTTGAATTCCATTGGGTATGGGATTAGGGAGGTTGGGAAATGATCCCAACCAAAATCCCCACTCGAAAATGTGGAATTATTTTATTTTTCACATTTTTTGAGGGAATCTGCGGGTTGCAAACTATAAAGGTGCAAATGTCCATGTGTTGCACAAAGGAAACTCACAAATATAATAAAAAGTCATTTTTTTTAATGAATTTGATGAGGGAAGTTGGGATTTTGATTAGCAAGCTAGAGAAAAGGGTTGGGGCATATCACAAATTCATAGATGTGGTAATTTGTGCTATGAAAAATTCCCCCTAGTGTGTGAGGTCAGAAGGGTAAGTGATGGCCGAAATACATTATAAATATGAGAGGTGAGGATTCAATGAAGTAATCCATGAAGGTTTCCGAGACAACTGATCCAAAAATAGAAACCATTAGCCAATATCAAGTAAGAGTATACTCTTCCCAAGTTGGGCATACCCATGCTTAGAATTGGTGTAAGCATGGCCGCCAAATCAAGTACACCGTGGATCCATGGAATATATGAAAGTATGACTAATTTCCATGGCTATGAAAAAACACATAGTGGATCCATGTGATATATATAAAGTATCAAGCATGGCCATGAGGAATACACAATGGATCCATGTCAAAGTAGATCATAGCCACGAAGAGATACAGAGTGGAGCTATACCTCAAAATCAAGAACACAGGATATCTAGTACCAATGGAGTGAAGTAGTTGATCCTCTGCAAGTACCAATATTTATGGAATGGTACAATATATGTCGGGTAGGAGCACAAAAGATGTGATGCCCATCCTTCATTCGAAGTCTTCAAAACAATCCACCATGGTACACATATACACTATGTGAATATATGTGTTGAAGTCAAACACAGTGATACATCATTTTATTACCGGTCATTGGTGTATACCATTAACAAACATGAGACAACCCACTGATGATGATAATGGGTGTCAAGGTACCATGGTACAATCTAACAACTATGAATAGATGAGCTGACATCGAACACCTGATAGAATCTATCGATCAAGGGACATTGATGTATTCCCACTTTCAATAGTGAGGGAACTTGCCATTGATTACTGCAAGCCCCAAGGTACCAAATAAGACCCTAGATCCCTATCCCAGAGCAAGATGTTTTGAAGTTGATAGGAAGAGATTCGCTGAAAGGAAGGAATTAAGGCATCCTCCATCATCCAGCATGAGGGGTAGAAAAAGGCCAAATATTTGGAAGGAATCAAATGAAAATATTGTAAGGAACACACCGAGGTATGACTCCAACATGCACCAGATGGAAAAGTGCACGACATAGACTCTCTGAATAGTAGCCAATAACGAAGACTATTGGAAAATATGAGGAATCCACCAATGGTGTCAAATGGAAACCAATGTACTGCATGAATCCCTATGTGTGATGATTGTTGTTGACGTTGAACACAAAGGAAACTGCACAGTCAATGACCAATGATGGTTTTTTGTCTGTTGAGTGCAAGGTCACCTGTTAATGATGGGAATAGGCCCAGGGTGAAACTCTAGGTCATACTCTCAGATTAATGTGTTGGAGTCAATAAGAGAAAACCCGCCAGCATGAAGTCAATGGGGACTTTCTATACTAGTAGGAGTAAAATACAAAGATACCTATGATGATGAGACAGACTTAGCTGACTCAGGAAGGCCAACATGCAAGGTTAGAGACTAACTGTAGAATGGTTGCCTCAGGTTGAAACTTCCCTTGAACAAAAGCATGACACATTATGTGACTTAGGCAGCATGGATTATAAACTAGGATACATTTGTGATACAAGAGGCATCAACACATGCTCCATATGGTTTGAAGAATAACCAACCAGGGGACATAATACTAAAAAATGATAAAAGTCTCCTAAAGCCATACTAGACCCAAAATGATGGGATACTGACTCAAGATTGTGCTTTGTTCAAGGGAAAAACTACTGTTGCCAACAAAAGAGATAAACACTTTCCCCCCTTATTTTTTTTGTTTTATTTTATTTTTGTAGTCTTTTTCATATTATTAAAGCCTGAAAAAGAATAAAAGAATGCTATATTAGAGTGGAGGAAACAAGTGTCTTGAGAAAGCAAACTAGTTCCAAAGAACAAGGAACATACCTATGCTCAATGCAAGGAAATCATGTGTAGGATAAGGACACCCAGGGAATTTTTCCTCCAGGGTTAAGGTGTTGAGTTGTAAAGGCATAAATTGCAAGGCTAGGAATCGATAGGAATGCATAAGAAATTGATTCAAAAATGACATGTTGAAGACAACATTATGCCTTAAATCATGAGAAGTCAATATGCAATGAAATTACAACTCCACGAAATTTGGAAGCCCCGAGGGTATATTATCCAGAGCAATATTGAGAAGAAGTTATGAGGCTTCAATGAAAAGACATGGTGGGCTAAACATGACTCCCAAGCCTAATAGAAAACTTGTAACATGGGCGCCAAAATGCAAAGGGGTTCTAAGCTAGGGAACCCATGGAAGATATGATCTACCACATGAATCACAACACTTCTAAACAACAGAGAAGGTTCACGTGGAAAATTAGTGGGGTCAATCCTAAGGAAAAATGAAACAAGAAACAAATAATGCAAAAATTCAAGGAGGGGAAAATCTAACCAATATGCCAGTGTCAAGATCATTACTTTTCATAATGGATCAACATGGAATGAAAAGGTACCAAATAAAATGTCTCCAAAGTCTTGTATGTAAGACCAAAAATACTTACCCAAAAGTTAATAAGTACAATATTGATCCAGATTTATGAGCAGAATGAAATGAAGCCACAGTTTTATAATATTAACATAGAGGCATAGTGAAAAATAACATCGATACAATATAAATTGACTTATATTAAATAAGAAATATACTGAAAACTGTAAAATGCAGACTGAAAACAAGCTTGCTAGAATGGTGGAAACTTATCTCTTAGAAGAGATGTGACGACTACGGTCATTTGAAAGAAGATGATTACAATGAGGCTCTAAAGGCCTTTTTACAGTAAACATGAATGCCAAAATCCTAGACATCCAAAAACCTAACCCTAGGAGATGAATCGTCGAAATTCATGTGGGCCATGTTGGGGTAAGTTAGTACATCAACTTCCCGGGTCGTAACTTTTGCATACGATTTTCGTTTAGGGCGCCTGATAGCTTGTTGGAAAGGTATTGACATGGAGATTCATTTAGGGGGATCAATTAGAGTCCT
>JASDQU010737267.1:213824-225574 GCA_032191745.1 Picea mariana
AAAGCAACAACAAACTAATATATGCAAGCTATATTTCAATGGGTTAGTACTTCATAAGACTATCTGGTAAATATATATGAACAATATGGCAATAAACGTTGACGAAGTCAATATTTATAAATAGCAAATAAAGATATGACACTTCACCAATAAATATTGGAACAATGTGGCATTCAAGGTAACCAATCAACGCTTTATTCAATCAATGCCTAAACCACCATTCAATTTCTCTTAAAACAAGATGTTGTTGCATCAAAGATGAAATAACCAAAGATGACATCAGAAACTTAGGGTTAGTAGGTTAGGGTTAGTGTATTTAGGGTTTCAATTCAATAAAAGGGTTGAGAGTGTTTTAGATCCAATTATACTTCAACTTTGGAGGTCTGAGATCAGTGCCTTGGGGTTAATGGAGTCAATTTAGTAGAGAAAGCAAGGGTTGAAGGAGGATGGCTAAGGACTAGAGGGAAGAGTTCTGAAGTGTTGCTATGGTAGGGCCTTAGAGTCAAATCCCTAGGGGAGAGAGGCTCACTCCGATGTTGCTAAACCAAGGCCTCATGCTCTCTCCTCCTTCCTTAGGTTGACTTGGCAAAGACGGCTAGCATGGAAGATAAATCAAGACAAGAGAGTGTAATGAGGGAGAGTGTTGCTACAACAAGGCTCTATCAACAAACCCTAGAAGAAAAATGGCCCTAGGTGTAGATAACCTAGGCCTGGGACGTCTCCTCCTTCTTGACCTCTGGAAAGTACGACTAGCAAATAGGGGAAGAAAAGGAGGAGAGTGTAGCAAAGGCTAGGTTCTTTTCCTTCTTCAATGGCTAAAAAGTTTCTCTTTTAGGGGACTTTAGACAAGGACCTACTTGTGTGCTTATCACCTAGGGTTTTGATTCAGCAAATTATAAATACATGTAAGAAAATAAGACTACAACCATTCAATCAAGAAGTTTTGCAGAAAAATACTTACAATTTATCAAGAAATAACCATGAAAAACCTTGTTGTAACACCTTCCTTCTGAGAAACACCATAAAATGCCAAGAAATGCCTTCCTTCAAAAAGTGAGCCTCACTAAACCAATAAAATACCCAAGTAGGGTGCTAAAAATCAAACCTCACTAATGAGTGAGTGATGTGTTATGATAAAATGAGGCTAAAACTCCTCAATATATAGTGTATCAATGACCTAATTTACTTTTTAGGTCATAAAAAGGCCGACAAGGCCAGAATATCAAAAGTAATATTGTTTTACATTAAATGTTCATTTTAAAACCCTAACTGAGCAAAAGTAAGACGTCAAGCCCCACTGAGGGAGACGTTAGCCCCTTTTAGGGCAAATGCAGCACCAAAGAGCAAAACGTTAACCCTCTTTGGGCCTCCCAATCATGCCACACGTGCCAACTGCCCTGTCAAATTGTCACATTCTCAAGGCGATGTCATGATCTCCTAGGTGACGTCCTGGGCCATCCAGGGAAAACGTTTCACTGGAAGTGGGTCAATCCCCCCAGGTCGGGCTCTGCCAAAGTGCCTCTGATGAAATGTCCTCTTCTTCTCCGGTGAAAACTCCGATCAACCACCGTCCTATATTTGCCCTATGATGGGATCTCAGCATCCATCTTGTGGGCTCTTCAGCCCCATGGAGGTCCAAACTGAGGATGTGTACCGGTCCAAATGGTACCTGTTCATCGGGCATGGTCCTACACATCAAAAGATATGCCCTCCATGGGCTCATTAGTCACAGGGATCATAGAAATGTCAATTACATCTCATCATTAATATTATTAAACATATGCATAAAAACCCTTATATATTAGTCAATAGCTCAAAGACATTACACGAGCCTACAATACAAGTTTGAGGAAAAAGACAAGGTGTCCTATTGGGCTAGTGTCCATAGAAAAAGGAAAGTCCTCAGAGAGAAATCATCTAAGCCATGTAAGTGGATGATGTGGTCAGGGGAGGTCCAAGCATGTGGGTGCAGTAAGGACCAAGGATGCAATATGTTACCTGTGGGTGCCTTTGTAGAAGGTGAGTTGTCCCTGTCATGGATGCATTTTTTCCAAGCCCATTTTGCCTTATTCTTTTATTCTTTTGTTTTTAGTTTTGTTCAAGAGCTAACTAGGGGACACTGCCTTGGCATGGTGACCATAGCTGACAGTGTTACCCACAAGTACTTTTGTAAAAATGAGAAGGTTGGCTCGTGATGAGACCCCCTTTCCCTTAGCCGTGCAACCATGGGTCACTGCCCTGGCGTGGTAACCAACTGATGGCAATGTAATACTATGAGGTACCCATGGACCTAATAGGCTAGCTCGTGATGAGACCCCCTATCCTCTGACTAGATCTTGACCTTTTGTTTACTTTTCTTTTTTTCAAGACCTAACCAGGGGACACTGCCTTGGCATGGTGACCAGAGTTGACAGCATTACCCATAAGTACTTTTGTAGAAATGAGAAGGTTGGTTCGTGATGAGACCCCCTTTCCCTTGGCCAGGCAACCAAGGGTCACTGCCCTAGCGTGGTAACCAGCCGATGGCAATGTCATACTGCTAGGTACACATGGACCTAATAGGTTGGCTCATAATGAGACCCCCCATCCTCTGACTAGGTCTTGTTTTATTATTTATCGGGTCCCTCTTGTTTCTTGCTAAGAAGATTTTTTATTGCTTTCTCGGGGATCCCTGGGCAAAGCATCTCGAGGTTTGTTCTTAGGCTTTTACTTTTTTTACCATCTTTCTTTTACCTTCTGGGCCTTCAGCCCCTTCTTCCTACGAGGTAAGGTGAAATCATCTAAAAAGGGTCAACCCAATGCCCAGACAAGGGGAATGGGATAGATGAGTGGGAAGCAAGATGTAAAAGTGGTATTATGAGGGGATCGGACGATGGCTTTTCAGAAACCCCCCTAGTGGCAAACCAAAACCTACAAACACAAGCTTGCTAGGGCATCCTGTCAATCCCCCCAAACATGGTCAAGTGTGCAAATGTAAGATCCAAGCATTTGTTAGAGATAAAAGGAATCAGATGCATATATTTAAAGGTTTCAATGATCAAAAGTGACACATACCATGATACCTGGACCAATTACCTCATGGAGCAAAAACCTCTTCTGATACAAGACCAAGTCGATGGTGATGGATGTTGCTGCTGCTGACAAGACAAAGTTGATGAAAGAAGAAAAGGATGGGCCCTACAGGGCCATGCTCAGGTCAATCCTTCTCTCGGTACTCCATGTCTAGGACCTGTGGGCCTCAATACATGATCTCCTAGTTATCCCTAAAAATTGGGGATAATAGTTTCTTCTACACAATTGTCGTGTCTGATGGGGCCATTGATGTACTTAAAAAATGTATGATTTCCATGAAGTAGTCATCCACCATTTTAATTGCAAATAGTTGTGCATCTGGTAAGTTGTCATATAAATTCCCTGCATCTTCTCCTGATAGTATGCACGATAAATGATATGGTCCTACATTCAACTTCCTTGGTTTCACCACAACCTCAAAATTGTATTCTTGAAACAACAGTATCCATCTGCATATTCTCCCCCTCAACACTGGCTTGTTCACCAAGTTTTTTAGTGCAGAATAGTATGTGTACATCGTAAAGTGAGACCCCAATAAATAATTTCTGAACTTTTGTAGTGCATATACCATTTCCAATCCTTCTCATTCGGTAGTGGTGTAATTCTTCTGCACTATAGAGAACTTCCTACTTGCAAAAGAAATTGGGTGATCTATGTCTCCCTCCTCTAGTTGATATAGTACTATGCCCAATGCTATGGACGATGCATCTACATGAACATGGAACTCCCTATTCCAATCTGGAAATATTAAAATCAACGCAGTCACTATTTTTTTATTTAAGATGTCCAAACCCTTCTAACAATCCTCGTTCCATTGAAACTTTGCCTCCTTCTTCAACAACTTTTCCATATGTATTGTGATCTTCCCATAGCCTTTGATAAACTTCCTGTAATATCCCGAGTGACCCAGAGTTTCCCTCATATGTTTGACTAACGAAGGTGGATCTAAATCTAGAATCATTGCAATCTTGGTCGGAACCACTAGTAATCCTTACTTGAAAAACACATGGCCCAACAAAATTCCAAACAGTGTGCAAAAAATACACTTCTTCAGATTCAGTAAAATCTGACACTATCTACACCTATCCAACATTAGTCTGAGTAATTTTATGTGATCCTTTAGTATACTAAACACAGTCCAATCATCTAAGTATACCTCAAGGAACTTATGATTAAATTCCTTAAATGTTGCAACCACAACTCTTGAGAAAATTGTAGGGGAATTCTTCAGTCCAAAGGGCATTATTGTATACTGATAACTTCTCCACTATGTCACAAAATTAGTCTTGTAATGGTCTTCCTGCGTAATATTTATCTCATGGTACCTTGAGAATCCATCCATAAAAGAATAAGTCTCCTTCCCTCCTACATTTTCTAATACCTCATTTGTGAACGATGTTGGAAATGGATCATGTAAACATGCATCATTTAGCTTCCTTAGATCTACGCAAATCTCAATTCCTCCTATTTTCTTGTCTTGCACTACCATTGGAATTATTCATTCTGATTCCACCACGAGTTCAATGATCCCTACGTCCAACATTCTATCTATTTCTGCTTTCACATTCTCCTTGTACTTCGTATTTAACCTATAAGGTCTCTGTCGCACTGGCTTAGCACCTAGTTTCAAAAGAATCTTCATCTCGCCTAAGTCCCCAGTTATCCCCTTCGTTTATGAGAATGTATTTGGGAATATATATTGATACTCACGTAGTATTTATGCAATATTATCTATTGTTTCCTCACAACAATAATCCCCTATCTACGCAAAATTTGGATTGTTTGTCGTCCCATTGTTTACCTTTTGCATCTTTATTGGTTGTGTGTACGTAGTGAACTCAAGTTATGTCCCTTCTACTGCTTGTTCTCCTTCTGTTTCATGTACCTACATATTCCTGTGGTCTTATTCATCATGTTCTTCCTTAGCAACATTGTAACACTCCAATAACTCATGGGTTGTCACAATAGCTATGTGCGCATCGCAGACTGGTACCACCTCCATTGGCCCTTCTTCTGAGAAGAGATTGGACTGAATATCTTGTAATGCTGCATCTATTGATGGAGATTCATGTTAAATGTAAATGTTACCTTGAAACTTTGAGTCAACTCGTCCCAATTGGTTGTTTCTCTGCGCATTTCCATCTCCAGATACCAGTCATTTGGAATCGTATCCAGTGTATATATAAATATGTGCGTCCATTCTGTCTCTAGCACTAAATTCCATAAGGTTTTGCACTGCTCAATGTGACATGTTGGATCACTCTCCCCTGTATACTTATGCGCAATATTTTCTACCTTGGTATCAAACCTTACTTGCACTAGTCTTATACACTGTTACCAGTCTTCCATCCCCTCTCTATCTGCATCCCACCATCTGGTTGGAGCCACTTTTAGGACAACATCCAGTGCCAACAACCTTTTTTGTTAGGGTACCTGCAACTAAAATTCCTTTACAAACAAGCTTATATCATTCAATCCATCATACATGAGTGGATCAACCAACTTTGTTCCAATCCAGCACAAGGATCGAGTTATGTGTGCACATCGTCTAGTTGATACTCATGCATCCTCTGCTTCCAATGCTCCAGACCTTCCTCTGAATATGATGCACATGAACTAATACTTATCCAACTTAGTGCACCATATATAGTGGGATTAACATAATCATCCATCCACACAATCATGTTATAAAATTTGTCAATGCCGTTCCCTCTTGTTGGCTTTATGTACCTTTTTCCTTCTATTGGGTCCAATGGTGCAGTAACTTTCAAGTCTTCAACATCAAATATCATTTCCCTCCTCTTTAGATTAATAATCATATGATTAAAATGGTCCCATTCAAGTCCCATCACTGCTATATATGGTTGAATATCATCCATGATTTCAATGACTTCAAAGTCTATTGTACTGTGCACCCCATCTATGTTCACAGGTACTCCTGTCAATCGACAAATTGGTATTATCTTATGCTGATTTGTGATCCTTAACTGAATAAGAGACCATATCGGCTTGGTTTTTCCTATCATCTCCCATGTATCCTTTGATAATACATTCACATCAGATCCCAAGTCTAAAATAACGTTATCCACATCATATTTCCCAATATGTGCACTTAACTTGAATTCTCTGTTGGTCCTCTTTCTGTGCAGTACCTGATTCACTACCCTCTGTGTGATGGGAGTTTCCCTTCCTTGTGTGCAGTGATCAATCATCTCATATAGTGCATTCAACACAGTTTCATATTTCATTAGCTCTATGCAAATTCTTTGGAATTCTCTTAAAGTGCTTACCTCCCCAAGTAGCTTCTCTAGCATAGCGTGGTCTCCGACATGATGTGTAGAAGACGTTGATGTTCCCCAATCTTGTCCAAGTACCTATTTTCTTTCCCTCTAGTATGTCTCATTTTCTTGTTGAGGGTCGAATGTTGGCATAGGTCCTATAGACTTCCTTACCCATTGCTCAGCTTGCTTCCCTCCATTCATCACATAAGCTCCTTTTTTGGTTCCCCTGCGCACAACAACTACTATTCTAGGTCCTTCATTATGTTTTTCCATTAATATTTTTTGTACATTTTTATTTGGATTCTGGTTTTGATTCCCTCTTTCCTACCATTTCGTAAGTAGTTGAGGACAACCTTTCATCGCATGGTCCAGTGCTATACCATGTTCACGTTGTACATGGATTCAAGAAGTCATGGGCTAAGTGTCTCAGTCGATTACAATTGTAACATATTATCGGCCCTCTTCCTCCTCTACCGAAATTTCCTCTGCCTAGACCTCTATAAAAATTTCCTCTATTTTTTGGGTTAAATCCTCTCTTATTATTATACTATGGACCACCTCCTTTTTTCGAAGCATTCTCCTCCTGAATCATGTACATATCTGAAGTGTGCTCCCTCATCAAATCGAATGTGTGACAATACTTCTCTTCATGCCCGACCAACTTGCAGAAATTGCAAAACAAGTTCCTTGGAATACTTTGATACTTTTGCAGTAATGGACACTCGGTTAGATGGTGTCCCCATTTCTTGCATATTTTTCAAAAAAACCCTCCTAGTAATGGATTCGATGCTCCAGACGCCAAATACTGCACAAATGTTGGGCATCCTTCCTTGTGGTGGCATTCAGTCCTACACTTGGTACACCATAATTGTTCTCGTTTCTCCTTCCCTTTCGTGAGTTTTGCCAATTGAATTGTCAAAGTAGCTAACTACGTCTGAACCTGTGTCATCCCTCCATTTTCTCCTATAGGGAATTCTTCCAATTTCATTGCAATCTCCAAAGCTTTAGGCTGTGACGCAACCTTCTGTTGAACCAATGGCCTGTGAATGTGTGGTAGAAGTCCTACAATAAACTAGTCTTGATGTTGTTGATCAGGGATCTGGAATGTCAGTCTACCCATCATATCCTTTAAACGTTGGTCATAATCCTAGACTGATTCAATCTACAACTATTTAATTTCCTTCAGCTTTGTAATGTACTGTGACTCAGACTTTGTATTCTTGAACTCTTTCAACAATGCTTGTCTTATCTCTGCAAAAGTCTTGGCTTGTCAGGTAGGCATGGTACTCTGCAGCTTCATGTACCAAACTAATGCACGACCTTTAAATGTTGTTTCCAACTACGCAATCTTCACAACCTCATCCTAGAAATTATTTGCAGCCAAAATTGTCTAACAGATAAATAGATGTTTTTATAGGTCCTTTGACCCAACTCTCTAGAACTCAGGCAATCTGAGAGTGTTGTATACCGCTACCATGTTTCTTTTTGTAGTACTTCCTCTAGGTGAAGTTGGTTGACTATGACTCTGCATACTGCTTCCACTGCTCTGATTGCTACTACTTTGTCCTCCCTTTCTAACTATAAGTGATTTTGATAAGTCTTCAATTGCTATCCCAAATTGTGATGATGCACATGGGGTAGTGGATCGGACACAGGATCCAGTCTGACTACGACTTAATGAATCTTCTATTATAGGACTGGATTGGAACCCCTCTTCCTCTCCTTTTATGTGTGGTTTCTCCACGATTTACACTATTACAAAAGGTCCTCTCCACTTTGGCTTACTGCGTGGATCTCCTTTCTCAGCCCCAGTATTTCGCCTATTGTACCTCCTTCCTCTGTGTAATACTCCAAACTCATCTTCTTCCTCTGATATAACTTCTTCGATTATCTGCATCCTCAATCCCTCCCTACCTTCTTCATTTCTTCCTTCATTCTTTCTAGTCCTCAGACTATCCTCTTGGAATCCCTCGGTTCCCCTCTGTGCACAAAACCCCTTAACAATCGGACTCCATTGTCATCACACACTTGCCACGCAACATATTTATCCATGTACCCAATGATTTCATTAACCTTCCACTCGGACCTTTGATGAAGTCCCTTTCTGCAACATTGTATGACTAGGTACAATCCACTGCAAATTTTGTAATATATCCTCCTAATATACTATCCAACTAGAAATCCATTGCACAAGAAGTTGTATTACTTACAGAATTCATCTGTCTTACAAAATCATGAGTCCAATTCCTCGTCATTGTGGTTCGGTACCTTCCAGTATTCTCCACTAATCTTTCTAACCACTCAGTGAAAATAATCGAAAATTTGCCAAAGAAAATCTCATGTAGTTCTTTATACACATACCTTTGCATCCATTTCTCATTACTCATTCAAGGGTTCCTATTCTCTTTCTGAGAAAACTCTCGATCCTTCCCTTCTAGCCATTCCGATATTTATTTCTTAGTCGACCTCCAAAACATTCCCTCAATCACAAATTTCGGGTCCCGACAACGGAACCATTTGTTGGTGCACGCATGCGGTTGTAAGACCCTAGGTTCAAGTTATCTCAACCAACAAAACCCTTCAGATACCGACCATTTCGACATCACCTGCATGCAAGTGAAGCCTCACCTGAGACATCTATTGGGGTTGTAGGAACCGAATTTCTACAGTAGTGAGGGAATGGGAAGTGATCATCTTATTCATTCTTACTCCATTTTCCTGTGCACATTATTATGTATTTGTTCTTCCTTAGTTACTTAGTGAACTCAATATATATTACCATTATACTTCATATTGCAGCGTAAACCAAGTACTGTAACATTCATAACTATTTCACATCTATCATGTATGACACATATCTATTCTAACATGTATAAAGAGAATATTCATATTCAATCACATAAAAGATAAGAAAACACAATAGTTAACATGGTTCACCCAACTTTGGGCTATGTCCACAACGACTGGATTATTTATTATTCTTGTTGTAATAGTCTCAGGTTTGCGCACTGCACTTACAAAGATACATCAAGTTATCTTTCCCTTCATCTAGTCTAGTCTCTTTGCAATACAATCCTCTCTCTCTCTGCAACATCTCCTTAACATTCAAACATAGAATCTTTTATTCTCAGCCTATTCTAACACTCTTTTTACAAAATAGGAACTCTCGACAGATTGGAACCCTCTACGATGCATCTAGAGAACAGAACCCCTATTCTCCCAACCCATTACATATTTATACATGAATTATAGGGCTTAAAACCCTGCTTTGTTCATCCCAAAACCCTATTACAACTCTTGACAACTTAGGTTAACTCGTTGATTGGGTTGCTTTCCATACTTTTACGCCTACGTGTTTCTTTTTCCTTCTCGACGGTTGGTTTTCCTACTTTTACGCTCCTTTATGCTTTTGGCATGCCGAACTATTATCCTTCATTTCTGCCTACTTTCTTCTCTTGCTTTATTCTCTGCTTTATTCTTCTTCTTTGTTTGTTCTTGTTGTGCATTGTACCCTTGAATGTGCCTTAGTTGCACACTCTCGAGCTTGGATGTTCCTTTACTGCACACTATTCTCCTGCCTTGTCTTCTTTCTTCTGTTATTGCGCATATCCTCCATACTTATGATTTTTCTGAAAACTGAATCAAAACTGTCTGTAACCTGAATCCAAAATTCATGTCCAAGACCTACTATGAAAGAAAAATATAAATTCTCAAATGCAACACAAAAAATTTAAAAATGGGTTTCCTCAAACCCACAATTTCAAACATAGGCCTGGAGATACTAGTCGCTTTCTCAACAACACTACGCGACCAACATTGTTCATGGTTGAGACAAGTTCTTGAGAGAACAATGGCCAACGAAACAATCAACCGTATATTCAATTCAAAAGACGGTTACACTCAGGAATCAGAACCCTAGAAGCAACATGACTGGGTTGTCTACAACAATAGTCTTGTGAGCTTAGATTAGTAGCAGGAGTCTGGTGCACTGTCATTGAGTGAAAACCATGAGAAGATGGTGCAAAATCGGGTTTAATAAAAGTGAGTGGACATGAATTTTAGAATGCAGATCGATTTAAACCAGTGTAATAGAATGGATGAAATAACTATCGAATAGTACCAATGAATGGATGTAAACACCAATGAATGTATATCATGTTGTGATAGGCTATGAAGTCGCGATATCAGTGAGGTCTCCCATCTTGAGTTATTATTGACAGTGTTAAGGTGTGATATTTGGTATGTAGATTGTGTGATACCAACATTGCTAAAATACATCAATAGTGTTGTGATAAGAGATACCAAGTTGTATGGGTTAGGCAAGAATAGAATTGTACGATAGAACTATGTGAGCTATTGTTTAGGGTTTAGCTTCGATGGGAGTAGTAGTAGCAATGAATTATCACCTAACTTCTCCATCCATATCGTCTCAAACCATAACCAATAGCGTAAAAGGTTGTGCGGCAATAAATGGTGTGATAATGGAGCAAAAGGAAAGTTAGATAGATGAGGGTTTACACAACAACAAGTTTAGGCTTTCAGGCTGAGCAAAATGATAGCAAACAATAGCAAAGAGACGGTCGATTGGAGGTCAACGGTTTTGGTCTAATGCCACAAAAAACATAGAGAATATGGCAGAGAGAATCCCTACAGAGTCAGACTACAAAGGCAGAGATGGAAGAGGGCATTTTCTGCACAAGAGAAGAAATACTCATGGATTTAGCACTAGCTTTGATACCACTATCAAGCTAGCAATTGATAGAATTCATAACTCCACAGGATGACTACTGCATTAACATGAAGCTCAATAAATACACAAAGATGCAATTGTTGGTATTCTCCAACATACGACTCTTCCTATCACCTAGGATGCTTCATATGTACATTATTGTTCCAAGTAACGCAACCACAAAGGATTATGTGTCCAATATAGATATTAATATAATTATTAATAATCTTAAAATTGAAACCAAACTATTAAATATAATTTAAACGAGTATTCATTTACTCCACCGCATAGGCTCCTGAATTAAAATCAATGTGTTTACCCTATAAATGCATTGTTGTTGTTGTCTCCTTCGACTAGGAGTTGCTCAAACACATTGTTTTTTATATTTAATATTGAAACATGTTGCCTATATGTACTAGGTCATGGAGATTCTTCTTCATTTAGATATCTGTTGAACTTGCATTCTTGATATCTTACTCGGTCCCAATTATCATATTTCTTATACCTCTTCCAAACAAAATAAATATATATATTCAATATGTAAATAGACACATTAGTGGATTGTCTACTATAAAAGGAAGAAGGAACCTGGATATTAAATTCTATATTGATTTGAAGGTTTATCAACATTATTTGTATCAACCTGCACATACATATATATATATATA
>JASDQU010737267.1:227944-238927 GCA_032191745.1 Picea mariana
AAAAATCAAACCTCACTAATGAGTGAGTGATGTGTTATGATAAAATGAGGCTAAAACTCCTCAATATATAGTGTATCAATGACCTAATTTACTTTTTAGGTCATAAAAAGGCCGACAAGGCCAGAATATCAAAAGTAATATTGTTTTACATTAAATGTTCATTTTAAAACCCTAATTGAGCAAAAGTAAGACGTCAAGCCCCACTAAGGGAGACGTTAGCCCCTTTTAGGGAAAATACAGCACCAAAGAGCAAAACGTTAACCCTCTTTGGGCCTCCCAATCATGCCACACATGCCAACTGCCCTGTCAAACTGTCACATGCTCAAGGTGATGTCATGAGCTCCTAGGTGATGTCCTGGGCCATCCAGGGAAAACGTTTCACTGAAAGTGGGTCAATCCCCCTAGGTCGGGCTCTGCCAAAGTGCCTCTAATGAAACGTCCTCTTCTTCTCCGGTGAAAACTCCGATCAACCATCGTCCTATCTCTGCCCCCTGATGGGGTCTCAGCATCCATCTGGTGGGCTCTTCAGCCCCATGGAGGTCCAAACTGATCATCTCCCCATGTGTACCGGTCCAAATTGTACCTGTCCGTCGGGCATGGTCTTGCACATCAAAAGCTATGCCCTCCATGGGCTCATTAGTCATAGGGATCATAGAAATGTCAATCACATCTCATCATTAATATTATTAAACATATGCATAAAAACCCTTATATATTAGTCAATAGCTCAAAAACATTACACGAGCCTACAATACAAGTTTGAGGAAAAAGACAAGGTGTCCTATTGGGCTAGTGTCCACAGAAAAAGGAAAGTCCTCAAAGAGAAATCATCTAAGCCATGTAAGTGGATGATGTGGTCAAGGGAGGTCCAAGCATGTGGGTGCAATAAGGACCAAGGATGCAATATGTTACCTGTGGGTGCCTTTGTAGAAGGTGAGTTGTCCCTGTCATGGATGCATTTTTTCCAAGCCCATTTTGCCTTATTCTTTTATTCTTTTGTTTTTTGTTTTGTTCAAGAGCTAACCAAGGGACACTGCCTTGGCATGGTGACCATAGCTGACAGCGTTACCCACAAGTACTTTTGCAGAAATGAGAAGGTTGGCTCGTGATGAGACCCCCTTTCCCTTGGTCATGCAACCATGGGTCACTGCCCTGGCATGGTAACCAGCTGATGGCAATGTCATACTGCTAGGTACCCATGGAACTAATAGGTTGGCTCGTGATGAGACCCCCTATCCTTTGACTAGATCTTGACCTTTTGTTTACTTTTATTTTGTTCAAGAGCTAACCAGGGACACTGCCTTGGCATGGTGACCAGAGATGACAACGTTACCCACAAGTACTTTTGTAGAAATGAGAAGGTTGGTTCGTGATGAGACCCCCTTTCCCTTGGCCAGGCAACCAAGGGTCACTGCCCTAGTGTGGTAACTAGCCGATGGCAATGTCATACTGCTAGGTACACATGGACCTAATAGGCTGGCTCTTAATGAGACCCCCCATCCTCTGAGTAGGTCTTGTTTTATTATTTATCGGGTCCCTCTTGTTTCTTGCTGAGAAGCTTTTTTATTGCTTTCTTGGGGATCCCTGGGCAAAGCATCTTGAGGTTTGTTCTTAGGCTTTTACTTTTTTTACCATCTTTCTTTTACCTTCTGGGCCTTCAGCCCCTTCTTCCTATGAAGTAAGGTGCAATCCTCTAAAAAGGGTCAACCCAATGCCCAGACAAGGGGAATGGGTTAGATGAGCGGGAAGCAAGATGTAAAAGTGGTATTATGAGGGGAGCAGACGATGGCTTTTCAGAAACCCCCCTAGTGGAAAACCAAAACCTACAAACACAAGCTTGTTAGGGCATCCTGTCAATCCCCCCAAACATGGTCAAGTGTGCAAATGTAAGATCCAAGCAGTTGTTAGAGATAAAAGGAATCAGATGCATATATTTAAAGATTTCAATGATCAAAAGTGACACATACCATGATACCTGGACCAATTACCTCATGGAGCAAGAACCTCTTCTCATACAAGACCAAACCGATGGTGATGGATGTTGTTGTTGCTGACAAGACAAAGTTGATGAAAGAAGAAAAGGATGGGCCCTACAGAGCCATGCTCAGGTCAATCCTTCTCTCGGTACTCCATGTCTAGGACCTGTGGGACTCAAGACATGATCTCCTAGCTATCCCTAAAAATTGGGGATAACAGTTTCTTCTACGCAACTGTCGTGTCTGATGGGGCCATTGATGTACTTAAAAAATGTATGATTTCCATGATGTAGTCATCCACCATTTTAATTGCAAATAGTTGTGCATCTGGTAAGTTGTCATATAAATTCCCTGCATCTTCTCCTGATAGTATGCACGATAAATGATATGGTCCTACATTCAACTTCCTTGGTTTCACCACAACCTCAAAATTGTAATCTTGAAACAACAGTATCCATCTGCATATTCTCCCCCTCAACACTGTCTTGTTCACCAAGTATTTTAGTGCAGAATGGTATGTGTACATCGTAAAGTGAGACCCCAATAAATAATGTCTGAACTTTTGTAACGCATATACCATTTCCAATCCTTCTCATTCGGTAGTGGTGTAATTCTTCTACACTATAGAGAACTTCCTACTTGCAAAATAAATTGGGTGATCTATGTCTCCCTCCTCTGGTTGATATAGTACTACGCCCAACGCTACGGATGATGCATCTACGTGAACATGGAACTCCCTGTTCCAATCTGGAAATATTAAAATCAACGTGGTCACTATTTTTTTATTTAAGATGTCCAAACTCTTCTAACAATCCTCGTTCCATTGGAACTTTTCCTCCTTCTTCAACAACTTTTCCATATGTATTGTGATCTGCCCATAGCCTTTGATAAACTTCCTATAATATCCCGAGTGACCGAGATTTTCCCTCATATGTTTGACTAACGAAGGTGGATATAAATCCAGAATCACTGCAATCTTGGTCAGAACCACTAGTAATCCTTGCTTGAAAAACACATGGCCCAACAAAATTCCAAACAGTGTGCAAAAAATACACTTCTTCAGATTCAGTGAAATCTGACACTATCTACACCTATCCAACATTAGTCTAAGTACTTCTATGTGATCCTTTAGTATACTAAACACAGTCCAATCATCTAAGTATACCTCAAGGAACTTATGATTGAATTCCTTAAATGTTGCAACCACAACTCTTGAGAAAATTGTAGGGGAATTCTTCAGTCCAAAGGGCATTATTGTATACTGATAACTTCCCCACTATGTCACAAAATTAGTCTTGTAATGGTCTTCCTGCGTAATATTTATCTCATGGTACCTTGAGAATCCATCCATAAAAGAATAAGTCTCCTTCCCTCCTACATTTTCTAATACCTCATTTGTGAACAGTGTTGGAAATGGATCATGTAAACATGCATCATTTAGCTTCCTCGGATCTACGCAAATCTCGATTCCTCCTATTTTCTTGTCTTGCACTACCATTGGAATTATTCATTCTGATTCCACCACAAGTTCAATGATCCCTATGTCCAACATTCTATCTATTTCTGCTTTCACATTCTCCATGTACTTCATATTTAACCTATAAGGTCTCTGTCGCACTGGCTTAGAACCTAGTTTCAAAAGAATCTTCATCTCACCTAAGTCCCCAGTTATCCCCTTCATTTATGAGAATGTATTTGGGAATATATATTGATACTCACGTAGTAGGTATGCAATATTATCTATTGTTTCCTCACTCCAATAATCCCCTATCTGCACAAAATTTGGATTGTTTGTCGTCCCAGTGTTTACCTTTTTCATCTTTATTGGTTGTCTGTACGCAGCGGACTCAAGTTGTGTCCCTTCTACTGCTCGTTCTCCTTCTGTTTCAGGTACCTACATATTCCTGGGGTCTTATTCATCATGTTCTTCCTTGGCAACATTGTAACACTCCAATAACTCATGGGTTGTCACAAGAGCTATGTGCGCATTGCAGACTGGTACCACCTCCATTGGCCCTTCTTCTGAGAAGAGATTGGACTGAATATCTTGTAATGCTACATCTATTGATGGAGATTCATGTTAAATGTAAATGTTACCTTGAACCTTTGATTCAACTCGTCCTAGTTGGTTGTTTCTCTGCGCATTTCCATCTCCAGATACCAGTTATTTGGAATCGTATCCATTGTATATATAAATATGTGTGTCCATTCTGTCTCTGGTACTAAATTCCATAAGGTTTTGCACTGCTCAATGTGACATGTTGGATCACTCTCCCCTGTATACTTATGCGCAATATTTTCTACCTTGCTACCAAACCTTACTTGCATTAGTCTTATACACTGTTACCAATCTTCCATCCCCTCTCTATGTGCATCCCACAATCTGGTTGGAGTCGCTTTTAGGACAACATCCAGTGCCAACAACCTTTATTGTCTGGGTACATGCAACTAAAATTTCCTTACAAACAAGCTTATATCATTCAATCCATCATACATGGGTGGATCAACCAACTTTGTTCCAATCCAGCACAAGGATCGAGTTATGTGTGCACATCGTCTAGTTGATACTCATGCATCCTCTGCTTCCAATGCTCCAGACCTTCCTCTAAATATGATGCACATGAACTAATAATTATCCAACTTAGCGCACCATATATAGTGGGATTAACATAATCATCCATCCACACAGTCATGTTATAAAATTTGTCAATGTCGTTCCCTCTTGTTGGCTCTATGTACCTTTTTCCTTCTATTGGGTCCAATGGTGCAGTAACTTTCAAGTCTTCAACATCAAATATCATTTCCCTCCTCTTTAGATTAATAATCATATGATTAACATAGTCCCATTCAAGTCCCATCAGTGCTATATATGGTTGACTATCATCCACGATTTCAATGACTTCAAAGTCTGTGGTACTGTGCACCCCATCTATGTTCACAGGTACTCCTGTCAATCAACAAATTGGTATTATCTTATGTTGATTTGCGATCCTTAACTGAATAAGAGACCATATCGGCTTGGTTTTTCACATCATCTCCCATGTATCCTTTGATAATACATTCACATCAGATCCCAAGTCTAAAATAACATTATCCACATCATATTCCCCAATCTGTGCACTTAACTTGAATTCTCCGTTGGTCCTGTTTCTGTGCAGTACTTGATTCACTACCCTCTGTATGATGGGAGTTTCCCTTCCTTGCGTGCAATGATCAATCATCTCATATAGTGCATTCAACGCAGTTTCATATTTCATTAGCTCTATGCAAATTCTTTGGAATTCTCTTAAAGTGCTTACCTACCCAAGTGGCTTCTCTGGCATAGCATGGTCTCCGACATGATGTGTAGAAGATGTTGATGTTCCCCAATCTTGTCCAAGTACCTATTTTCTTTCCCTCTAGTATGTCTCATTTTCTTATTGAGGGTTGAATGTTGGCATAGGTCCTGCAAACTTCCTTACCCATTGCTCAGCTTGCTTCCCTCCATTCATCACATAAGCTCCTTTTTTGGTTCCCCTGTGCACAACAACTACTATTCTAGGTCCTTCATTGTGTTTTTCCATTGATATTTTTTGTACATTTTTATTTGGATTCTGGTTTTGATTCCCTCTTTCTTACCATTTCGCAAGTAGTTGAGGACAACCTTTCGTCACATGGTCCAGTGCTCTAGCATGTTCACGTTGTACATGGATTCAGGAAGTCATGGGCTAAGTGTCTTGGTCGATTACAATTGTAACATATTATCGGTCCTCTTCCTCCTCTACCAAAATTTCCTCTGCCTAGACCTCTACAAAAATTTCCTCTATTTTCTGGGTTAAATCCTCTCTTATTATTATACTATGGACCACCTCCTTTTTTTGAAGTATTCTCCTCCTGAATCATGTACATATCTGAAGTGTGCTCCCTCATCAAATCGAATGTGTGACAATACTTCTCTTCATGCCCGACCGACTTGCAGAAATTGCAAAACAAGTTCCTTAGCATACTTTGATACTTTTGTAGTAATGGACACTCAATCAGATGGTGTCCCCATTTCTTGCATATTTTGCAAAAACCCCCTCCTAGTAATGGATTTGGTGCTCCAGTCGCCAAATACTGCACAAATGTTGGGCATCCTTCCTTGTGGTGGCATTCAATCCTACACTTGGTACACCATAATTGTTCTCGTTTCTCCTTCCCTTTCGTGAGTTTTTCCAATTGAATTGTCAAAGTAGCTAACTACGTCTAAACCTGTGTCATCCCTCCATTGTCTCCTATAGGGAATTCTTCCAATTTCATTGCAATCTCCAAAGCTTTAGGCTGCAACGCAACCTTCTGTTGAATCAATGGCCTGCGAATGTGTGGTAGAAGTCCTACAATAAACTAGTCTTGATGTTGTTGATCAGGGATCTGGAATGTTAGTCTACCCATCATATCCTTTAAACGTTGGTCATAATCCTAGACTGATTCAATATGCAACTATTTAATTTCCTTCAGCTTTGTAATGTACTGTGACTCAGACTTTGTATTCTTGAACTCTTTCAACAATGATTGTCTTATCTCTGCAAAAGTCTTGGCTTGTCAGGTAGGCATGGTACTCTGCAGCTTCATGTACCAAACTAATGCACAACCTTTAAATGTTGTTTCCAACTACGCAATCTTCATGACCTCATCCTAAAAATTATTTGCAGCCAAAATTGTCTCACAGATAAATAGATGTTGTTATGGGTCCTTTGACCCAACTCTCTGGAACTTAGGCAATCTGAGAGTGTTGTATACCTCTGCCATGTTTCTTTTTGTAGTACTTCCTCTAGGTGAAGTTGGTTCACTGTGACTCTGCGTATTGCTTCCACTGCTCTGATTGCTACTACTTTGTCCTCCCTTGCTAACTATAAGTGCTTTTGATAAGTCTTCAATTGTTATCCCAAATTGTGATGATGCACATGGGGTAGTGGATCCGACACAGGATCCAGTCTGAGTACGACTTAATGAATCTTCTATTATAGGACTGGATTGGAACCCCTCTTCCTCTCCTTTTATGTGTGGTTTCTCCACGATTTACATTATTACAAAAGGTCCTCTCCACTTTGGCCCACTGCATGGCTCCTTTCTCAGCCCCAGTATTTTGTCTATTGTACCTCCTTCCTCTGTGTAATACTCCAAACTCATCTTCTTCCTCTGATATAACTTCTTCGATTATCTGCATCCTCAATCCCTCCCTACCTTCTTCATTTCTTCCTTCATTCTTTCTAGTCCTCGGACTATCCTCTTGGCATCCCTCGGTTCCCCTCTGTGTGCAAAACGCCTTAACAGTCAGACTCCATTGTCATCACACACTTTTCACGCAACATCTTTATCCACGTACCCAATGATTTCATTAACCTTCCACTCGGACCTTTGAAGAAGTCCCTTTCTGCAACATTGTATGATTAGGTACAATCCACTACAAATTTTGTAATATATCCTCCTAATATACTATCCAACTAGAAATCCATTGCGCAAGAAGTTTTATTACTTACAGAATTCATCCATCTTACCAAATCATGAGTCCAATTCCTCATCATTGTGGTTCGGTACCTTCCAGTATTCTCCACTAATCTTTCTAACCACTCAGTGAAAATAATTGAAAATTTGCCAAAGAAAATCTCATGTAGTTCTTTATACACATACCTTTGCATCCATTTCTCATTGCTCATTCGAGGGTTCCTATTCTCTTTCTGAGAAAAATCTCGATTCTTCCCTTCTAGCCATTCCGATATTTATTTCTTAGTCGACCTCCAAAACATTCCCTCAATCACAAATTTCGGGTCCAGAAAACAGAACCATTTGTTGGTGCACGCATGCAGTTGTAAGACCCTAGGTTCAAGTTATCTCAACCAACAAAACCCTTCAGATACCGGCCATTTCGGCATCACCTGCATGCAAGTGAAGTCTCACCTGAGACATCTATTGGGGTTGTAGGAACCGAATTTCTGCAGTAGTGAGGGAATGGGAAGTGATCATCTTATTCATTCTTACTCCATTTTCTTGTGCGCATTATTATGTATTTGTTCTTCCTTAGTTACTTAGTAAACTCAATATATATTACCATTATACTTCATATTGCAGCGTAAACCAAGTACTATAACATTCATAACTATTTCACATCTATCATGTATTACACATATCTATTCTAACATGTATAAAGAGAATATTCATATTCAATCACATAAAAGATAAGAAAAAACAATAGTTAACGTGGTTCACCCAAATTTGGGCTATGTCCACAATGACTGGATTATTTATTATTCTTGTTGTAATAGTCTCAGGTTTGCGCACTGCACTTACAAAGATACATCAAGTTATCTTTCCCTTCATCTAGTCTAGTCTCTTTGCAGTGCAAGCCTCTCTCTCTCTGCAACATCTCCTTAACATTCAAACATAGAATCTTTTATTCTCAGCCTATTCTAACACTCTTTTTACAAAATAGGAACTCTCAACAGATTGGAACCCTCTACGATGCATCTAGAGAACAGAACCCCTATTCTCCCAACCCATTACATATTTATACATGAATTCTAGGGCTTAAAACCCTGCTTTGTTCATCCCAAAACCCTATTACAATTCTTGACAACTTAGGTTAACTCATTGATCAGGCTGCTTTCCGTAATTTTACGCCTATGTGTTTCTTTTTCCTTCTCAACAATTGGTTTTCCTGCTTTTACGCTCCTTTATGCTTTTGGCATGCCAAACTATTATCCTTCATTTCTGCCTGCTTTCTTCTCTTTCTTTATTCTCTGCTTTATTTGTTCTTGTTGTGCATTGTACCCTTGAATGTGCCTTAGTTGCACACTCTCGAGCTGGATGTTCCTTTACTACACACTCTTCTCCTGCCTTGTCTTCTTTCTTCTGTTATTGTGCATATCCTCCATACTTATGATTTTTCTGAAAACTGAATCAAAACTTTCTGTAACCTGAATCCAAAATTCATGTCCAACACCTACTATGAAAGAAAAATATAACTTCTCAAATGCAACACAAAAAATTTAAAAATGGGTTTCCTCAAACACACAATTTCAAACATAGGCCTGGAGATACTAGTCGCTTTCTCAACAACCCTACGCGACCAACATTGTTCATGGTTGAGACAAGTTCTTGAGAGAACAATGGCCAACGAAACAATCAACCATATATTAAGTTCAAAAGACGGTTACACTCAGGAATCAGAACCCTAGAAGCAACATGACTGGGTTGTCTACAACAATAGTCTTGTGAGCTTAGATTAGTAGCAGGAGTCTGGCACACTGTCATTGGGTGAAAACCATGAGAAGATGGTGCAAAATCGGGTTTAATAAAAGTGAGTGGACGTGAATTTTGGAATGCAGATCGATTTAAACCAGTGTAATAGAATGGATGAAATAACTATCGAATAGTACCAATGAATGGATGCAAACACCAATGAATGTATATCATGTTGTGATAGGCTATGAAGTCGCGATATCAGTGAGGTCGCCCATCTTGAGTTATTATTGACAGTGTTAAGGTGTGATATTAGGTATGTAGATTGTGTGATACCAACATTGCTAAAATACATCAATAGTGTTGTGATAAGAGATACCAAGTTGTATGGGTTGGGCAAGAATAGAATTGTCCGATAGAACTGTGCGAGCTATTGTTTAGGGTTTAGGTTCGATGGGAGCAGTAGTAGCAACGACTTATCACCTAAATTCTCCATCCATATCGTCTCAAACCATAACCAATAGCATAAAAGATTGTGCGGCAATAAATGGTGTGATAATGGAGCAAAAGGAGAGTTAGATAGATAAGGGTTCACGCAACAACAAGTTTAGGCTTTCAGGCTGAGAAAAAATGATAGCAAACAATAGCAAAGAGACGGTCGATTGGAGGTCAACGGTTTTGGTCTAATGCCACAAAAAACATATAGAATATGGCAGAGAGAATCCCTACAGAGTCAGAATACAAAGGCAGAGATGGAAGAGGGCATTTTCTGCACAAGAGAAGAAATACTCATGGAGTTAGCGCTAGCTCTGATACCACTATCAGACCAGCAATTGACAAAATTCATAACTCCACAGGATGACGGTGCAAAATCAGGTTTAATAAAAGTGAGTGGGCGTGAATTTTGGAATGCAGATCAATTTAAACCAGTGTAATAGAATGGATGAAATAACTATCGAATAGTACCAATGAATGGATGTAAACACCAATGAATGTATATCATGTTGCGATAGGCTATGAAGTCACGATATCAGTGAGGTCGCCCATCTTGAGTTATTATTGACAGTGTTAAGGTGTGCTATTAGGTATGTAGATTGTGTGATACCAACATTGCTAAAATACATCAATAGTGTTGTGATAAGAGATACCAAGTTGTATGGGTCGGGAGAGAATAGAATTTTCCGATAGAATTGTGTGAGCTATTGTTTAGGGTTTAGGTTCAATGGGAGCAGTAGTAGCAATGACTTATCACCTAACTTCTCCATCCATATCGTCCCAAACCATAACCAATAGCGTAAAAGGTTGTGCGGCAATAAATGGTGTGATAATGGAGCGAAAGGAGATTTAGATAGATTAGGGTTTATGCAACAACAAGTTTAGGCTTTCAGGCTGAGCAAAAATGATAGCAAACAATAGCAAAGAGACGGTCGATTGGAGGTCAACGGTTTTGGTCTAATGCCACAAAAAACATAGAGAATATGGCAGAGAGAATCCCTACAGTGTCAGACTACAAAGGCAGAGATGGAAGAGGGCATTTTTTGCACAAGAGAAGAAATACTCATGGAGTTAGCACTAGCTCTGATACCACTATCAGGCCAGCAATTGACAGAATTCATAACTCCACAGGATGACTATTGCATTAACATGAAGCTCAATAAATACACAAAGATGCAATTGTTGGTATTCTCCAACATACGACTCTTCCTATCACCTAGGATGCTTCATATGTACATTATTGTTCCAAGTAACGCAACCACAAAGGATTATGTGTCCAATATAGATATTAATATAATTATTAATAATCTTAAAA
>JASDQU010737268.1:5632-21257 GCA_032191745.1 Picea mariana
CATCACACGACATTTTCTTTCTTTTAACTGAATTGTTTTCATCGACCTTTAAACTGAGCGAATTCCACCGTGACAAGCGAAGCTTATGGGCAGCAGAATAAAGCACAGCTTGTAATGGCAGTTTTGACTCTACCCTCACATTGTTGGGGTTGGCAGCCTGAAGTTGCTAAGCGATTACTCTATTTAGCAGCATTCATTCTGCACCTCACAAATTATATGTTACATAAATATTTAATATTTATATTTTCCAATTTTATTTAACACTTTTTTGAACCCTTTCATTCACTTTTCGAAATGTGGATTCTGGACTCCGTATTTAGGTTGATTAATAAAAGTTTTGTATAAGCTTAATATATCCGGGTTCAAGTGAATCTATGCTAGTTTTTTAAATTATTTTTTGGCACAGTAAGAGAAATAAGAGGTGATATACGTTTTCCCCCCACCCAGATTGTAGAACGCCTCGCTTTTCTTGGCAGCATAACCTAACAATAATATTGAAGAAAAATCTCAGGTCTTTTCATGAAAGTAAAATACAGTAAGCTCTTAAAACTACAGGTCATAATACATCCCTTTGATGAGAAATACCATTCTATAAAATATCGTAAAACCCAACCCTACCCTACTAAGAAACGAAGGATTGACCTTTCAAGACCTAAAGACTTTTAACTTAGAAGGGCAGGACAGGACCTTACTGCCCAACTGAAAAGTCTTAGATAAATTTTAAAAGTATACAGGAAAATACGATTCACTACTTGTACACAGACATGCCACCATGACACAAGATTGAACATAACATAACTCTGCTATAAAATACCATTCTATCAAACATGCCCTTCAAAGAAATGAAGGATTGACCTTTCAAGACCCTAACACTTTTAGACATGCCACCATGACACAAGATTGAACATAACAGAACTGTTATAAAATATCATTCTATCAAACATGCCCTTCAAAGAAATGAAGGATTGACATTTCAAGACCTTAACACTTTTACACCAAAAGTCTTAGGAGAAATTTTTAAAATAGATAGGAAAATTATGATTCACTACATGTACACAGACATGCCACCATGACACAAGATCGTACATAACATAATTTCTATAAACCATGAAAAGAGAAGCTTATAGACATTATTGGTTGAAGAGCTTCATCACTAGAAGACGTCTTGAGGAAGTTAATCGAACTACTATGACATACCATGAAAAGAGAAGCAAATAGACACTATTGGTTGAAGAGCTTCATCACTAGAAGATGTCTTGAGGAAGTTAATCGAACTACTATGACATGAAGAACTTCATCACTAGAAGAACTTCATCACTAGAAGACGTTTTGATGAAGTTAATCGAACTACTATGACATCACATTTATACAAATACTTAAAATATATACGAGGACATCACATTTATACAAATACTTAAAATATATACGAGGCAGGGACTAGCTTCTTTGCAACTATTTCCCTTGTTTAATAATGGTATGAAATTGGTAATATATTAATTATTTTTTATGAAATTTTACAAGATTTTTTTTCCCTAGAAAAACTCGTAATTCCATTAAGTTCATAACAAAATTACATTCACAAATATATATAGGCCATAGAGTAGACTTGTATATATTATCATATGAAAAAGAAACATAGAGTAGACTTGTATATATTATCATATGAAAAAGAAACATATACTGTCGGTGCTTTTTAACCATCATTACATTTTTAGCAGTATGGTCAGGTCCGTATAACTGCATAACTGGGACTCCCATGAATCCAGATGTAATATATTTACAAACAAAAGAAACAATAGATGAACTGTAGAGTAGGACCATATCCTATCACAGACATACAAAAATTGTACAAAAAGACAAAAAATATAAACAATCTATTTTAGCATCGTATATTCAATTGGACTAATTTTTATGAAACGACCTGTGATAGTAACCGCTGCTTCTCGTCGCTCACTGTTATTCAATATGCCAATGACCATACTCTAGCTGCGATGCTTCTTTGGATAGCATGTCCGCCAACCGATTTTGCTCCCTGTAGAGATGAGTAAAAGAGATAATGTCAAAAAAATTGATTAATCTCATAACTTCCTCATATATTGGAACAAGACGGGAAATGTAACATCATTGAACTCCTTTTTCCCAGTTGATGATTAACATTGAGTCACCAAATACTTGCAATGTTTTACAACCCTTCTCCACAAAAAATAATAAAAGTAGTTTTAGAGCCATAATTTCAGCATAATTATTTGTTCCTGCCCCAAACCAGATTTGATAAGGTAGTAATGTGCAACTGAGAGATATAGACAATGACCCCCTCCACACAAAAGTTGATCCTCTGATGCAGCCCCATCAAAGTATCCCCAAGGCCTGGAGTTATCAAAAATTTCCTCCCTAACAATTCAGGTAAGACTGACCCCCTCTCCTCCCAATAGACATTGCAACCACTCTAGTTGCCGAAGTGACCTCATCTTTGAAAATAGCATTTTTCTGAGCCATCCAAATCCCCCAAGCTATGATGACAGGAAAAGACCTTGATTCATGGTTCCCTATCTCATTCAACCAATCCTTCAAGGAATCACCAAAGGAAATACCCTGCCAACACCAATGTGTATTCACCAGGCGGGTAAGACCTTCACACAATTTATCAATATCTCTCCTTGATCCATCACAAAAAATTAATATATCATCTACAAAGAGAAAGTGGGATATGTACAATACCTTAGAAATTTTTATTCCTTTGAAACTACTTGAGTTATTTTCCTCCTCCAGAAAACGACTAAGACTTTATGTTGCCAGAAGGAAGAGTAGCGGTGACAAAGGGCACCCCTGTCTTAACTGACCCCTTTTAGCATGAAAAAAAGAGGTAGTTGTGCCATTAAGCAGGATAGAGAAGGAAACAATTTATAGGAATCCTATCACTCAATTTTTAAATTCCACCCCAAAACCAAGGTGTATCATTAACATCCTGATATAAAGCTAATTTACTCTGTCATATGCTTTGGAAAGATATATTTTCACTATTGCCCCTTTAAGTTTTCCGGTTTTCATACTGTGCAAACCTTCTTGTGCTACCCCAATTGCCTCATGTATCTGTCTACCCGCAAGAAAACCAAACTGTTCACTTGAAATATTTCTTGAAAGAATATATTTTAATCTTCTACTAATACATTTCGATATGATCTTGTAAAGACAATTGCATAAGGAAATTGGCCGGAAATAATCAAAGGAGGAGGGGTTATTCGTCTTTGGTATAAGGAATATAAAGGTTGAATTTAGGATCATGAATATGACCATTCACCTAAGATTCTTCCACCACCTTCAATACGTCACGTCTCATCATATCGAAGAAACCCAGGTAAAATTCTATAGGCCAGCCATCGGACCCATGACTTTTTCCCTTTTGAAAAGAGTGAATGACTTCTAATAATTCCTTCTCTGTGACCACTGCCATTAAATTCTGATTGTCCTCCTCCTCCACAAAAAACATGGAAATAACTTGGCTACTTGAACAATTTTTGCAATGGAAGTCCCCTCTCGGTCCTTGAATAGGTCTCGAAAATGCTCAATGCCCATGGAAGCCATTCCTTCAAATGTGTGTACTACTTCTCCATCCACCTTATTTAATTCCCATATTGTATTTGTCATTTTTCTACCTTTGGCATATGCATGAAAGAATTTTGTATTCTCATCCCCACATGAAAGCCATAAAGAACGACTCTTTAACCTCCACAGAGCTTATTTTTCCTCCAGTAAAGCTCTTCGCCTTTTCTCCAACCTAACCAAATTCTCCTTTTCATCACGAGTAATAAAACCCCGCACATTACCTTCCTATAGTTCCTGAAGAAATTGTTCAATGTGTCTCATTTCTTGATCCTCTTTAAGCTTTTTTTCATGAGCCCAAGTAATAGTTGCTTGTTTGATCCTTTTTAAGTTTTCCAAAAACTGGACAGCCATATGATTTTGATAATCAGGCTCAATAGGGATCCACAATCCTCTAACCATAGCTTGATAATCCAGATCCTTTAACCAACCTTCAAAAAATTTAAACGGAATAGGGGCTCTCCTTCCCCTACCTCTTAGCTCCAGCACGATCAGACTATGATCTGATTCACCACCACATGAAACCCATTGTCTGACCAGTTCCATGGACTCAATCAATCCCTCCGCCATCAAGAACCGATCCAATCTTTTTGCCACCCTATTGTCCCCAGTCCTTCTATTTCTCCACGTTGGATTAAGTTTCATGGTTCAATGTCCATCAACCCACGCTGATCCAACACATTTATAAAATAATTGGATAGTGGGTCTGAGATTGATCGAGGTCCCAAAACTTCCACAACACCTAAGGAGAAATTAAAGTCTCTACCAATAATAACCTCCCTTTCAGAAAACCAAGAGCACTTAGCAATAGATTCCTAGTATCTCTACCTATCTAAATAGGGTCCATAGACATTTACAAGAGTCATCGGATGAACCAACTCTGCAAAGAAAATATTCAACCCGATCCTTGATTCAAAACCCAAAACACTCTCACAATTACACTTCTTTAATAACCATCGAGTAGCCAATCCCCCTGAGCATCCCCTGGCGTCAACCACAACAAAATCCCATCCAGCCAGCAATGATTCTAAGACTGCCACAACTGATTCACTAACCCCCATAGTTTCCTGTAGAGAAATTACATTCGAATATAAACAATCCACCAACCTTTGCAAATATGATTTTTTGGACGGGCTCGCCAACCCTCGACAATTGAAAGACATGATTTTCATGAGGTAACCTCCCCTTGGGGTTTCTTTGCTCTAAGCGCCCATTCAATGGATGATTGCATACCCAAGGCCAAATCAATTCTGGCCCTATCTTGAGCCAAAAGAAGGTGAGACTTTCTACCTCGACCTCTGATGGACGTGGAACCACGAGGTAAGGAACCCAATCCACGCCCCCCCAACACGTCCTCACCACCCACTAAGAATTGCTCTTTTATAATGGACCTGTTGTGGAGAGCGTACCAGACCCTACCGTTATCTAAGGATGAGTTTTTGGAGACCGATGAGGTCACACAAGGAGAGGGGTTAGTTTCACCTGCAGGCGAGACCAAAGGAACTGCTGACAGGGGGGTAGTAGAATCTTTACTTGTGGCAACCCAAGGAGGGACGGGACCAAATTCCCCTAAATTCACATCTGCACCTGTTGAAATTGAAGGAGTAAACAAGCTAGTCAAAGTGACACCAGAGACCAACATTCCAAACGAAGAGGCCAAAGGAGTGGCTATGGGGGAGAATAAAAATCCCCAACAGTTGGAACTGAACAAAAGACAGAAATAAGATTTGAAGGAGGGATAAAAGTATCCCTAAGAGGGATGGAACCTGTGACTCCCAGAACCCCATCTGAAATAAAAGAATCGAAAAAAGTAGAAGTACTAGACATAGTGACACCAAGAGACCACTTACCCATCAAATCCAGCACCCGATGGCTCACTTTTGCTACTGTGAGCAGGTCCTTTGTATTTTTCACAACAAGTGTATCCGAGTCTTGTCTCGTTGGTGAAAAGGAAGACCCTAGTCACCTCTTTTCAACACATTGAGCCTTTACCTCTGCCTCTTTCAACCCCCCTACAATAAGATCCTCCAACGTCGACCACACCTTCTCGACTAGCTGATTGTCTACCTTGTTATACCAATATTTCCCTNGATAAGGTGCAATCCGCTACCCCATGTCCATAGACATGACACCTGTGACATCTAAATGGTATACCTTCATAGTCCAGCGTCTGGACGAAATAATCAGACGATGTTTCAATTACCAACTCCTGTAATAGTCCATGCCGAAGATCCAGCCGCACCAATACTCTGGCCACCGACATAAGACCAATCTCTTCAAAATACACGCCCACTTCTATGAAGCTACCCAACTTGTTCCCAATTGTTGCAAAATGAATAGGGTTCCATTACTGCATAGGAAATCCCGCCAGCCACACCCAAATGGGTACCACATCCACCCTCTCTTTCTTGGCATCAAAATTTAGAGTCCATCATTTGAGAACAATAGGCGCCCCGACCATACTCTATATTTTCTGCATAACCCAGTTAACATCCTCCTTGGTAGAAAATATAAAAGAGAACGAATCTCTTTCCAGAAGTCGAATGAGTGGCTCATTTGAAATATCGTTTTAACAATTTGTAGCAACCCAATCCCGCAGAAAATATGCACCCAATTCCCCCCCCACGCTCTTCCAACCACCGCCTATTCAGAGAACTCCACCACCATATTCATTTCTATATCTACCCCAAACACAAGGCTATCATTACTCTTCCTGTCTCAAGCACACTGAGTTCCTATGCACGTAGGAGTCTTTTGCCCACCAACACCCTTATGTCCCTTTGTTATCCCTTCCTTGTTTGACTTATGTGAAATGGGTTTCTCCAGAGAGGGGCCTTCTGACGTGCCCTCACTGCCTTTCACTTCTTCCCTTGAAATGTCACCCACGATATTCACCACTTCCCCAAGGTCACCATCAACATCAATGAGAAAATCCTAGGGTGAAAATGAGATATTGGGTCCAAAACCTCAAGATACCTTCGGTATCGAGCCCCAACTTCCCCCCTCAAAAATTTCCCCAAAACTAGGGAAACTGCATCCCGAGCTAGCCTCCCCCAGAGCTAACAAGCCCAAGACAAGTCCCACATCACCAAAAGGTCTGCCAAATAACCCACCAACCAAACCCGAGTTGATCACCAACCCTTCCAAACTCATCATGCCAGTCTTGGGTGGATACCCCGAGCCATGTTCAGCTGAAAACAAAGCCTCCAAACCCACAATGCCACCTTCTAATACTACCCAGGGTTCACTGACAGGATACATTGTGATATTTGATGTAATATTCCCCCAAACCACAACAATCTCCATCGCTTCTTCCATAGCCTTTACCGCTGCTGCACCAGAAGATTGAGCGAAAATGTTTGTCTGATCGAGAGGGTCGGAGCAATAGTCAACCTCTTCCTCTTCCCCCGTCATGATTAAACCTCCTACCCCAACTCAGACCCAATCCCTGAACCTCGTCTCAGTTGCAACCATTATCTCTAGACCCTGTAATCTCTACAAAACCTTAACTCCCACAATCCATCGCTCTCCCCTTCCGTCTTTTTCAACTTGTTATATATGCCCTTCTGAAAACTTTTCCTTCTTCAATTTTAAAAGCTTATTATATCACATGTGAATTTTTAATTGGTGATTAGTTATTATTTAAATATAGATTTGAATGATGTTTAAAATTACAAAATTTTAAAAAATAAATCACATTTTTTTTTTTTGTTAGTGTGAAATCCTGTATTACTGAAGAAGTTATGATACAAAAAATAAAAGGGTAATCCCTTGATCTTCCAAAAAGGAAACCAGATCAGGGATCCCGGAGTTGCGCTGTCTAAGATTGCAGGGGGAGGGCTGGGCTGCCACCATGGGAAACTGACCCAGTCCTCCAAAAACCAGTTTGAAAGACTAAACCATAACATATACATAAAAACATAACCATAAAACAAGGGTAGCTCCTACATTGNGCGTCCTTCTAATACAAGATGGTGTTCCGCTCCAGTCTGCTGGAGTGATGTCCATGTGGTGGACATAACGTAGGTAAAGGTGGAATTGGCCTGCCATTCATTCCATTTTTTCCTTTTGGCTTCTCTGGTCCTCAGCTAGTCTTTTTTCACTAGCCTCCAGGTTCCTGAGGGTGACTCAAAATTTCTTTGAGCACCTTCTTGTGGTCCCTGATAGCCTCCCTACTGGTCTCTTTCTGGTCAGCGTTCATCTTGCCTATCAAAATTTTTGTTCGCCAGGCCTCCTCCACCGTTTTGTGGTAGAGGGTTGTTCTGGGCTGTGTAGCCCCTGGGTCCCTTATCCCATCTACTTCTTGAATTAGTTCTATTCGAGCTTTTCCCTTACGCGTGGTGTTGATTTCTCTCTCCCACCTGTTGATGATCGCTTTACCCTTTGGATTGAACTGCATGAGAAAGGTACCCTTGGCTTCTCTGGCCGCTTGCTCCATCCTTGTAATCCTCCGAGCGCTTGTCGGAGGTTCTTTCCCCTAGGGGCCTCTCTTACTATGGGTTTTCTTCATTCTTACCATCTCAACTTGTTTTTGGTGGTTTTTGTCTTGGGTTCTTCTTCTGTCCATATTCGCCTCTTCCTGGTATGTAATACGGGCTCTGTAATTTCTTCTCTCCAGTCTGTGGCTATTCTTGGTGTTTCTTATTTTATGGGATTTCCCCGGCTGCGAGCTCATCTTGGAAATCATGGGCCGCTAATAAAGGTGTAGCTTCTGGACCATTTTCACTGTTTTAGAGTGTGTTCTCTTGTGAGCCCTGTCATCATCCCATGCGCCAATCCTTTGCCCTACACGCTGTATGATAATCATTTCCACTCCCTGTAATTGTACTCGGGTGAGGTGTACCCATACTCGACCATGGAAAACCCTTTTTTCCTTCATCCTTTGTCGCATGTTGATTACCTTTTATGCTTTCCCATGGACAACCCCTGTACTTCTTCCTATTGACATGACCGTGTTGTCGTACCTTCTCTTGTTGTGTGACCTAGATCTGCATTGTAACTTGTGTTTTAGTGGTGGGCTATCGGATTCTGCTTGGATCCCACGTGCCCTTCATTTATTTCTGTGCCTCCATCCTCGATGTGGTCGTCCATACTTTGGCTGCCATCACAATGTTTTGCCGCTAGTTGGAGGCAGTTTGTTCGGAACTGACCATTCAGGATTTTACTCCAGATAGTGTCCAGTTATGGTCCTTCCTTGTCGACCCCCTTGTTAGCGATTCTGTCTGCGAGTCCATTTGTTGACCTCCGTACCCAGCGCAACTCCACTGTGATCCTCGCCTGCAAGTTCTCCTGAATGTTTTGTAGGGACTGTGCCAAGCGCCAGTGCCTATGAATTTTTCTCACTCTAGTACCGTTTTGGAGTCTCCTTACTGTGTTGATAACCAACATGGAATCTCCTTCCACTATGGCGTTTGTCATCCCTTCCCGGCTTAGAATCTCGAGGCCGGTCTCCAGGGCTCCGAATTACGCAACGTTGTTGGTTGAGTTTCCCAGACTCCCAGCGTACAACCAGATGATATTTCCTTTACTGTCCCTGATTACTCCTCCCATTCCTGTCCGTCCTGGGTTACCTTTCGACGCTCACCTACTTGGAGTTGAGGTGGCCATCTTACCTGATTGGGGTTGCGTCCGCCTTTCAGGTGGAAGGCTTCTAGGATTCAAGTGTCCTAGTCTGTGAGTTGTGCTCTTCCTATCTAGCAGTTGCGTCTCTGTACTGTTTCTTTTTTCATGGAGATTATTGTTTCCTTGATCTTCCCTTTCGACCAACTTTGGTTCCTGAAGATGCACTAGTTCCTTTCCTTCCGTATTTCCCATATGATCATTCCCGGAATGAGGGTCCAATAGAGATTCACCTCTTCGTTTTCGCTGTAGTTCTCTTTCCAAATATTGATAGTTGCGGAGATGTTACCTTAGATCCTATCTGATTGTCGGAAGATACCTGCCACCCAGTCCCATATTTCTGCTGTGTAGGTGCATTCATCAAGGAGATGGTTCGTTGTTTCTTCCTTGGCTTGACATAGGTGACATCTGGAAGGACCTATGAATCCTGTTTTCCTTAGGTTTTCCCAAGTTAGAATTCGGTTGTGGAGTATTAACCATTGGAAAATTTTTATTTTTGGCCAATGGGGGCTGTTCCAAAGCTTATCCCATTGTTTCTTCGGGTATTATTGGTCCTGGTCCACGATATAGTGTCAGACTTCTTTTAGATCGAATTCCCCGCCATCTTTTTGTCCCCATATCAGCTGGTCATTTCCTTCTGTGACTGCAATTTTTCGTCTCCCCAATTCCTCTTCCACCTCTTTTACTGTTGTTGCGGTTTGGGTTCTATTATGTGGGGTGAGCGTGTTCTAGATTCTCCATTTGTTGCGATCTATTTCTTGTTTCTAGTAATGGTAGACTCTGGTTTTACCTTGCGCGATCAACTCCTGTTGGAGTTCCTCCCTGTCTAGTTTCTCCTTTCTAAGTTCCTATTGCTAGGCGTCCTCCCAGAATCTGATTGTTCTGCCATTCCTTACTTCCCAAAAGATGTGTGTCTGAATCCAGGATTTGTTGTGCCAGGCTAGGTTCCAGATGGCTGAACCTTCCCTGGTGCCTCTAAATTAGATTCTGTCCTGGTCGCTTATGTCTGGGGCATACTTTTCCTTCCACAAGTTTACCCATGGTGTAGTAGTTTCTTTGACCCAGCACCACCAGAGTTTCTCCCCGTAGGCGTCATTGGTCACTTGCGAGCCTTGTAGCCCCATACCTCCTTTGATTTTTGGTTTACAGACCTTCTCCCAAGCCACCAGGGCCCATTTTTTCTTTATTTCCGCTCCTCTCCATAGGATGTCCCTTTGGATGGTTCTTATTTTTTGTAGTATCCCCTTGGGGGTTGGGAAAACAAACATCATAAAGGTTGGAATTGCTTGCAAAACAGACTTGGTCAGAATAAGTCTTCCGGCTAGGTTGAGGGATTTGTACGTCCAGTTTTTCACCCACTCCTGTAATTTTTTGATTATTCCTTCCCAAGTTGACATTTTGTATGCTTTGTCTGTCAGGGGAATGACCAGGTACTTAGTTGGGAGTGCTTTGCGTTCAAAGCCCAAAATGTTGGCCAAATTTATTTGGATTGCGGGTTGGTATTGAAGAAGAAGATCATTGATTTGGAATGGTTGATCTCTGCACCCGAGGCTTCCCCAAACTCTTCTAGGATTCGTTTGTAGGCTTTTGCTTCCTTGACCATGGGTATGCCATGAAGTAAGGTGTCATCCATGAATTTTTGGTGTGTGGAAGTAGGGAAATTTTCGAAAGGTTTGATACCTGTTATTTCACCTGTTGCAGTTGTGATTTTTATGCTTCGACTGAGACCTTCCATCATCAGAGTGTGTTCTCTTGGGAGCCCTGTCATCATCCCATGTGCCAATCCTTTTCCCTGCACGCTGTATGATAATCATTTCCACTCCCCATAATTGTACTCAGGTGAGGTGTACCCATATTCGACCATGGAAAACCCTTTTGTCCATCATCCTTTGTCGCCTGCTGATTACCTTTTATGCTTTCCCACAGACAACCCTTGTACTTCTTCCTATTGACATGAACATGTTGTCGTACCTTCTCTTGTTGTGTGACCTAGATATACATTGTAACTCGTGTTTTAGTGGTGGGCTATCAGATTCTGCCTGGATCCTACGTGCCCTTCATTTATTTCTGCGCCTCCATCCTCGATGTGGTCGTCTGTACTTTGGCTGCTGTCACAATGTTTTGCCGCTAGTTGGATGCAGTTTGTTTGGAACTGACCATTCAGGATGTTACTCCAGATAGTGTCTAGTTATGGTCCTTCCTTATCGAACCCCTTGGTAGCGATTCTGTCTACCAGTCCATTTGTTGACCTTCGTACCCAGCGCAACTCCACTGTGATCCTCGTCTGCAAGTTCTCCTAAATGTTTTGCAAGGACTGTGCCAAGCGCCAATGCCTCTGAATTTTTCGCACTCTGGTACCATTTTGGAGTCTCTTTACTGTGTTGATAACCAACATGGAATCTCCTTCCACTATGGCATTTGTCATCCCTTCCCGGCTTAGAATCTCGAGGCCGGTCTCCAGGGCTCCGAATTATGCAGCGTTGTTGGTTGAGTTTCCCAGAGTCCCAACGTACAACTAGATGATATTTCCTTTATTGTCCTTGATTACTCCTCCCATTCCTGTCCGTCCTGGGTTACCTTTCGATGGCCCATTGAAATTCAACTTGAGGGAGCCTACTGGTGGTGGTTTCCAGTTGCGCTCACCTACTTGGAGTTGCGGTGGTCGTCTTACTTGATTGGGGTTGCATCCGCCTTTCAGGTGGAAGGCTTCTAGGATTCAAGTGTCCTAGTTTGTGAGTTGTGCTCTTCCTATCTTGCAGTTGTGGCTCTGTACTGTTTCTTTTTTCATGGAGATTATTGTTTCCTTGATCTTCCCTTCCGACCAACTTTGGTTCCTGAAGATGCGCTAGTTCCTTTCCTTCCGTATTGCCCATATGACCATTCCTGGGATGAGGGTCCAATAGAGATTCACCTCTTTGTTTTCCCTGTAGTTATCTTTCCAAATATTGATAGTTGCAGAGATGTTACCTTAGATCCTATCTGGCTGTCGGAAGATACCTGCCGACCAGTCCCATATTTCTGCTGTGTAGGTGCATTCATCAAGGAGATGGTTCATTGTTTCTTCCTTGGATTGACATAGGTGACATCTGGAAGGACCTATGAATCCTATTTTCCTTAGATTTTCCCAAGTTAGAATTCGGTTGTGGAGTATTAACCATAGGAAAATTTTTATTTTTGGCCAATGGGGGTTGTTCCAAAGCTTATCCCATTGTTGTGTCAGTTATTATTGGTCCTGGTCCATGATATAGTGTCATACTTCTTTTAGATCGAATTCCCCGCCATCTTTTTGTCCCCATCTCAGCTGGTCATTTCCTTCCGTGACTGCAATTTTTTGTCTCCCCAATTCCTCTTCCACCTCTTTTACTGTTGTTGCAGTTTGGGTTCTATTATGTGGGGTGAGCATGTTCCAGATTCTCCATTTGTTGCGATCTATTTCTTGTTTCTAGTAATGGTAGACTCTGGTTTTACCTTGTGCGATCAACTCCTGTTGGAGTTCCTCCTTGTCTGGTTTCTCCTTTCTAATTTCTTGTTGCCAGGCGTCCTCCCGGAATCTGATTGTTTTGCCATTCCTTACTTCCCAAAAGATGTGTGTCTGAATCCAGGCTTTGTTGTGCCAGGCTAGGTTCCAGATGGTTGAACTTTCCTTGGTGCCTCTAAATCAGATTCTATCCTGGTCGCTTATGTCCAGGGCACACTTTTCCTTCCACAGGTTTACCCATGGTGTAGTAGTTTCTTTGACCCAACGCCACTAGAGTTTCTCCCCGTAGGCGTCATTGGTCACTTGCGGGCCTTGTAGCCCCAGATCTCCTTTTCTTTTTGGTTTACAGACCTTCTCCCAAGCCACTAGGGCCCATTTTTTCCTTGTTTCCTCTCCTCTCCATAGGAAGTCCCTTTGGATGGTTCTTATTTTTTGTAGTATCCCCTTGGGAGTTGGGAAAACAAACATCATAAAGGTTGGAATTGCTTGCAAAACATACTTGGTCAGAATAAGTCTTCCGGCTAGGTTGAGGGATTTGTACGTCTAGTTTTTCACCCTCTCCTGTAATTTTTTGATTATTCCTTCCCAAGTTGACATTTTGTAGGCTTTGTCTATCAAGGGAATGCCCAGGTACTTAGTTGGGAGTGCTTTGCATTCAAAGCCCAAAATGTTGGCCAAATTTCTTTGGATTGTGGGGTTGGTATTGAAGAAGAAGATCATTGATTTGGAATGGTTGATCTCTGCACCCGAGGATTCCCCAAACTCTTCTAGGATTCGTTTGTAGGATTTTTCTTCCTTGACCATGGGTATGCCATGAAGTAAGGTGTCATCCACGAATTGTTGGTGTGTGGAAGTAGGGAAATTTTTGAAAGGTTTGATACCTGTTATTTCACCTGTTGCAGTTGCGATTTTTATGCTTTGACTGAGACCTTCCATCATCAGAATGAAAAGGAAGGGGGAAAATGGGTCTCCTTGTCTGATGCCTCTCATGGGCCAGAAAGGTTTGGTAGGGGCTTCATTTATTAGTAGTGAGTAGCTTGTTGTGGATACTAGGCTGACTATCCAGCTGATCTAGTGCTGGGTGAAACCGAAGGCTTCAAAAGTCTTGACCATATAGTGCCAACTAATTTTGTCATAAGCTTTTTCTAGGTCCAGTTTTATTATCATTCCCCCTCTCTTCTGAAGCTTCAGGGTGTGGATAAGCTCATGGGCATAGATGATATTGTACATTATTTTTCTTCCTTCCACGAAGCCTACCTGTTCTTGTGAGACCAATGTGGGTAGGAGGGGTTTCAATCTATTTGCTATAACTTCTGATATTATCTTATAAACCACATTGCACAACGCTATAGGTCTATAACGATCAGGGGTTTTGGATTCATTTTATTTGGGCATTAGTGTAATCATTGTAGCATTTAGCGCTTTTAGAATGGACGCTGACCTTCTAGAATCTTCCACTACCCTGTAAACTTCATGTTTGACAATTTCCCAACAGGATTTGAAAAACTCCGCTGTGAAGCCATCTGGACCTGGGGCTTCCCCGTTGGGCATTTCCTGGAGTACTTGGTCAATTTCCTCCTCCGCAATGGGTTTGTTCAGGTTGTTATTTTGTTCCTAGGTGACCAGGCAAGGGATATGCTGGATTATCCTTTGTATGGCCTTCGTTTTGTCTTGGTTGGGTTCCTGGGCTATATCGTGGAAATGGTTTACCAGAGTAGTTTCGATCTCCTTATGTGACTCTCTCTCTATTCCATCCTGGTCCTTAATCTTCAGGATTTTGTTATGGGCTCTTCTAGCCATGGTTGTTCTATGAAAAAACTTGGTGTTCCATTCTCCTTCCTTTAGCCATCTGATACGAGAATTTTGTTGCCAAAGTGTTTCTTCCTTCTAGCATCGAGCTTCCCATTCCCCGGTCATCTGGATCTCTTCCTTTTTTTGTTCCTTCATATAGCCCTCCGAAATGCAGGTTTCCTGGAGTTTTTTCAATTTTCCTTCTATGTTGTTTTTCTCTTGGTTTATATTCCCAAAAGTGTCATTGTTCCACTCCTTGAGCCTATATTTGATATACTTTAGTTTCTTATAGAGTTTGAACATTCTTGTCCCTTACTTTGGTTGCTCCTCTCGCCACCACTGTTTGATTCTTTCCTTGAAAGTCAGGTGTTCAATCCGGAATTTCTCAAATCTGAAGGGTCTGTTCTTTGGTGTGGTTTGGAAGCCTACTTCCAGTTGTACTGACCAGTGATCAGATCCCCTCCAGGGGAGGATGTTTCAATCTAAGGTTAGCCCTTGCATAATGATTGACTTCGATACTAGGAATCTGTTGAGTCTTGTTGCTACCTAATACTGGTTCATTCGTTTATTGTTCCAGGTGAACTGACCATTATTAGTTTTGAGGTCTACCATCTCCGCTGTGTCTATGAACTTTGAGAATTGTTCCGCATCCCTATCCAATATTCTTGTACCTCCTTTTTTCTCCACAAGTGACGTGATGATGTTGAAGTCCCTTGCCAGGATCCATTGGAGGTTATTGGATCGGGTTTTAAGATATTCTAAGTCTCGTATCATTCCTCTCTTTTCCTCTGACACCTGGGGCCCATACGCATTAGTGCATAGAATCACCTCTGTGTTTCCAATGATTTGCATGCGAACTGTAAGGATGTGCCTGGTCGCTTCGGCTGCTATTAGGCTCAATACTTGTGGGTTCCACAAGGTGAGAATACCTTGTTCCATTTGGTGACCTCCGATAGCCACCATCTTGTACTTGTGCCATTGTTGTTTACTGATTGCCTCCATTCTATCTGTATTGCATTTTATCTCTTGAATAAAACAAAGATCCAGTTGCTCCTGCTTTAGTCTATTTCTAAGGATTCTTTGCTTTCTCGGGTTATTTAGGCCTCTTATATTCCAAGTTGTAACTTTCATTTAAAC
>JASDQU010737268.1:21365-35753 GCA_032191745.1 Picea mariana
GCCTTTTTTACTCCGCATCTGCTTGGGTGAGAGCTGTGATTGTACCTTGCCGGCTTTGACTCCTAGGTGTCCAATCTCCCCATGTGTGCGCTTTAGTCCTCTAGCTTTGGCTTCTTCCCTTAGGAGAAACAGGTACTGGATGTGGTCAAGTTGCTCTATTGATACATTGTCTACTCCCTGTCTTTTCCATTGCTCCAGTATGTTTGGGAGATCTATCCCTTCGCTTTCCACTAGGTCTCTGAGATCAGGATCTTCTGTGCCTACTTTGCTTGGGGTCATTTCCGCATCTCCCTCTGCTTCTTGCATGGGGGTGTTGTCGTTGCTGATTTCTCCATCCATCGGGGTTTCACAACTCCCCTGTTCCTTCTTGTTACTTCGCCGATCGGTGGGCTTGTTTGTTGCTTGTTCTCTGACTTCTTGAGATTTTTCCGAATCCTTTTCATTTTCTTCCCCTTTATTGGTTTTGTCCCGTCCTTCCATTTTATTCTAGGTCTCCGGGTTATTACCTGTTGAGGTTCTACTCTTCTTTTTGTTTGCTCTACTTCAAGGGTTCAATTTTATAAACCCATCCTCATCCTGTTGTGGTTTGGGGTTTTCCGCTTCCTGTTTTTTATTAAGAGGGCATTCTTTGATCAAGTGGCCATGCTCATGGCATCTTCTGCATATGAAGGGGATCTGTTTGTAATCTATGTTTTGGATCCATTCCTCATCCCTGAATTCTAGACTTATGGCTTCTCAGAGTGCTCCCGACACATTCATCTCTATGCAGATTCTTACGTAAGATGTATATCTCCCTTTTAGGGTAGCTTCTGATGTCTTCACATATTTCCCCAGTTTGTTTCTTATTGCTTCGAAAGTAGAGGGTAACCAATAGTCTAAAGGTAAGGAATAAAATCTCAGCCAGACTGACACCTTTTTGAAAGTCTCTTTTTCTGGGGAGAAATTTTCCTTCCATGGCCGCATGTACAGTCCTGCTGAGGCATGGAAGTATGGCCCTCCCTCAAAGACTCTATCCCTATCCTCTAGGTTCATGAATACTGCTGTGAAGCAGCCTTTCGAGCCCAGGTGGAGCTCCACTTCTCCGTTTGGTTTCCAATGATATTTAATCCAGTTGCGCAACGTTCTTTCTGTGGGCCACAAACCCATGAACTTGCAGATTAGTGCATGCATCTTCATCTAGTCCCTGTAGAGTTGCATTTGCAGATCCTCCAGTATCACCTTGGGTATCATTGTTGTTTTGGGTTTGCACGGGTTGCGCCCTTCTGACCCATTGGGCTTCGCTGTGTCTTGCGCCTCACTTTGAGTTTCTTTGGCTTCTTCTTCCATGCACTCACTTTTTCCCTGGTTCCTTTCTTGACCTTTTTTTGGGTTTGATCCTGAGGTGCCTGTCATTGGTTCCTTGAAAACTACACCTCTTGGCCCTTTCCCTCTGTCTACCACTACCTGTTTGTATGAGGGGGTACCCTTACCCCCCACTTTGGTGCTCATGTTGTCCTCTGCTATGGTTGTGAATGTCAAACCCTAGCTTGCAGTTGCTCCAAACCCTTGTTCCTGAGAAAAACGAGAGAATAACAAAAAAAATATATCACATTAATAATATATAGATTTAAGTGATTTTTAAAGTTTATAACTTAGTTACCTTTAATAAGTATTATGTGCATTACAAAGAAATGCACTAATCATTATTTATAACATTGTTTGAATTTAGTATGATAAGTGTTATTTTTCATTTGTCAATATTATTTAGAATGTATATGATTTGGATTGGATTGAATCATTACATAAATTTTCATCTATCTAGGTACTTTCTGGGTGGGAAAATTGCAGGAATTGACTTGCAAGGCCCATTTTAGTGGCAGGTCATAGTTTGCAGATTTGGGGTTTAGAACCTTCCATAGCCATTTGAGGCATCAAATAGAACTTTTTGGGGTCAAAAATTTGCGAGCATGTCTCTTATCCCCTCGATGCTATTCTACACACCGATACCTTTTCAATGATGCAAACATTACCTCAATTGGAGCTTTTATGTGGAAGTTATGCCTCCCACAAGTTGACCTACTTTGTTGACCACCATGGTATCGAGCAAATGCCTCGTTAGTCTCCATTACTCACACATGTGGAATTAGTTACATGGGACTTTCAATAAGATTCTATAAATTTCAAATCCTTATCAGTAATTGAGGGTTAAGGCATGCAATAACTCTAACCCTAGACAAGTATCGAGCTATGTTAAATATTGGGCCACCAAGAGGAGAGGGGGTTCAATTCTTTAGCATTGTACTTGTTCTATTGTTGAGTATAACATCTGAGAGTGGGATTTGAGAGCATAATATAGGAGGAAGACAATTCTATAGTATCTGTTCATGCCATAGTGTCAAAGGCGACTCCATAGTGAGTGCCCCCCCTTTCTTCGTATTTGCATTTCATTACTGAAGAAAAGAGAGCAAAGCATAGGCCTCACCTTCTAGTTGTGTTTTCTCCTCTATTGGTTTTCCCATGATACATATTGTGTTCATTTGTGTGGATTGTTTGTTCATTTTTAGTTTTTCATTTTCATATTTCAATTATTTCATTAATTTTGAGCAATAAATTAGAGATCTAAAAATTTTCAACATAATACAAAATCTATTGTAACAAACTATTTTAATGAAATATCCATAATAATTTATAAATCAATATAAAACATTAAAAAATAAAAATCATTAAAATTCTCTTTTAATAAAATTACATAATTTTTTATTAATATATTTTATGAATTATTATTAAAAAATTACTGAAATATGCTTTCGATTATGAAGTTTTTTAAATACCCCACTCTTTGAATAAATTAGAACATTACATCATTATTTATTGAAAGTATTTTTATGAAGTTTTTTTAATACCCTACTCTCTGAATAAATTAGAACATTACATCATTCTTTATTGAAAGTATTTTTGAGTCATTACATCATTCTTTATTGAAAGTATTTTTGACTCACTTGGGATTGGGATCAACACTCCTGTGTAGCCAAGCCAAAATCAAAGATCATGCATCTACATATTTGATTACAATATCTTTTATGGTTTATTTACAATGTTTCCACTGAGATACCTTTGAAATGGATAGGACGTTCATCATTATCAGTAATAATACGAGTTGTATCTTGTGCAATCGATTGTTTAGTTGATAAATTCTTCATCTCATAATCATGATGTATCTTTTTGCCACATCATCTAATGGATTGAAACATGAAACATCATACTTAAGCCCAACATAACATAGTGCTCGCTGGTCATTTTTAAGAGTTTCTTGAATACAAATTCTTTTCAAGTGGAGAGAATCATATTATGTTTGAAAGTGCCTCCTCTTAATTCAAGAATTTCTAAGAGAGTGCCCTACAAGGCATGTATACCTTTACATAGTAAGCTAAGTCATAAACATTATCAACCAAGGAAAGATTAATGCACTAATTTCTATAGATTTTTGATACATAATATATTATATCAAAAATGTTATTTAAGGTTTGAAAAAAATTATTTGAAATGAATCACATATAAGAAATATATTTATTTGAATTTTAAAATATATTAAATTATTTTTTTTGTTTTTTCAAAAGAAATTAAACACATTTAAAAAAAATAAAAATCATATATTGTAAAAATAATAGTAAACAATATATCATATTATGCTAATGCAATGAAATAAAAATCATATATTGTGAAAATAATAGTAAACAATATATCATATTATACTAATGCAATGAAATAAAATATTATATGTGAAATAAAACAAATACCTAATTGTATATATTATTTTTAATGGTGTTGGTTAAACGTTCTATTTTTTGGGTTTTTTGGTTGGAATCTCGCCATGTAAATTTGGACAAAATCTCTATTCTCTGTTGTTTAAATTGTATTTTTGAATGCATAAATAAATTCAGCGCAATGAAACTCTTTAAACACTTGAATTATACAAACTTAGCCACTCATATCTATAGATCCAATATTCACCACCAAATTTAAAAATTACCAAAAAACACCCAAAACATAAAACATTTAAACTACTACAATTTTAATAAGTAAAATAAAATTACATACGCTCATTTGTCAAATGGACCATCGAGTTCATGAACTACTTATAACGATGCTTAAAATGCACTATGTACCGCTCTCCTAAAAGTAAACTAGAGTTCCACGTTACTGAGGTTCATCATATTTTATCATGATTACTTACATATATAGGTATATGTACACAAAGATCAATAAGACATTATTACTTATAAAAGGGACCTTCTTAGAATTTTATATAATGCATATTTTTTATCATCCATATGCTAATTTAAATTTTTTTATAATACTTATATAAATAATTTCATATCTTTTTGCCAATACATATTGGAAATGCCAATTTGTTAGTACTCATATGAATAATCAATAGTCAAATTTTCAATGATTGTCTTCCATACACATGCATTAAAAAATTGAAATATCCATATAAATAAGTTCATATCAATATTTATATATAGTTTCATATGAATAGTTAATAGTCAAAATGTTAATAGATTCTCATCCATATACACATTTTCAATGATTGTCTTCCATATAAATAAGTTCATATCAATTCAATATTTATATATAGTTTCATATGAATAGTTAATACCCAAATTGTTAATAGATTCTCATCCATATACACATTCAAAAATTGTAGCATAAGGGAAGTAGATTCTCATCCATATACAGATTTTTGATGATTGTCTTCTATATAAATAAGTTCATATCAATTTAATATTTATATATAGTTTTATATGAATTTAATATTTATATATAGTTTTATATGAATAGTTAATAGTCAAATTGTTAATAGATTCTCATCCATATACACATTCAAAAATTGTAGCATAAGAGAAGTAAAAATTTAGCATAAGGGAAGTAGGTGTGATAGGGAAAGGTATTTTATGATTTTAAAGGGATATAACTTTATAGTTCATGTGGGGGTAGGGGTAGGCATAATCATTAGTATTAGCAATTTTACAAGGATTTAATGCGCTAAAGGATAAAAGGGTTTAAAGTGTAACATTGATTTTCAACTTAATGGTGATCATCCATGCATTCTAGTGTAGAAATATACTTGCAAATGTAAAATTCAATAGAATGATCTAGGGAGTCATTTTTAGGGGTCTAGATTTTGACTATGTAGCCTTTTCCAAGTCATAAATAGGTTAAATGTTGAATTAGATTTAAATGTAAATAACGATGTTAAAATGTGTGAAGGCAACATCTGGTTAAAGCAGAGGGAGGGACAAAACCTTAACGAATTCATGATGCATGATGATCAAGCATAGATTACATACACCCCAAGTTTACATCTAGGGATATGTGTGACATGTAGGAAGACCCATGGTACACCCATCGATGAGAGTCCAATGATAAAGAACATGGTTGAGTTTCAATTATAAAGTATGTACTAAGGATTGAGAACAGGTATGCTAAGGCCATTAACATTTTGGAGGTCAAACCTACGAATTGTGATAAGAGGACCAAAGGTGATATGAATACTGCTAGCTAACATAAATATTGGGGCCATTTCTGACCAATACAAGAAACTATTGAATCTATGACAAATGCATACATGGATAGAGTTGTTAATAATGAAGAGATGTTATGTAGATGCTGCAAAAGAAAATTCGGATGCAAACAAAACATGATAATAATAGAAATAGACATGTGGGCAAAGAAGCTTACAATAGAAGCTAAAATGAGTCAGTAGATAGTTACATCCATTGGTGAATACAAAGGGTCGAAGGAAATAGAGTTGTTATAGTAGTTACGAGAAGAACTTAGGAGTTTTTGGAAGATGAATTGTTATGAGGAATGCATAATGATTCCATAGAGAAGGGATGAATAGTAGAATAAGAAGGATGGGGGGATGCACTCTCCTAATAAATAAATGTCAAGCAATTTGTGTTGATTCATGGAAAATGCCATGGACTACAACCTTCCATTAGTTTGTATGTGTAGAGCATAAAACCTGTAGAGTGTAGTGAATAGTTAGAGAATAATAATTAGTTGTGTGAGCCATAATTGCATAGGCTAAGTTCCCATGAAATGATGTAGATATATGTGTAACTATTTTCTAAGAATATTAATGAGGTTGGGAAAACTCCTAGGTTCGAGTAAAGTTTTCCATTATTTTTTTGTAGATGATGAGCGTATGAGAAATGCTCACGTGTAAGAGACCAAATGAGATAAAGTTTGCATATCAACTATTTAATTGCTGAGAAAATGTCTATATAAGAGTAGAGTTTTTGTATTGAGATATGTATATTTATGAAAATTTCCTTGTTTATCATCATTGTAGTTTGTTACTAATGTGAATGGACATGATACTGAGAGGACGATTTAACCACATTGTTTGAGTGAATAGTCTACCTATAACAAATATGACTTGAGGAGGTTGTTGTGAAATATTGATTCATAGAGGGGCTCTTCCCCCCTAAATCAAGTGGTATTAGACAAAACTACCTCCATGGTGCATTGTTGGCACAGGGGCAGACCCAGGGTTCAATGCTACAACAACGCACCAACAAAACCCTAACTACCGACCCTTTCGACAACACCTGTGAAGAAGATGAAGTCTCACCTGAGGTAGAGGCAGGGGTGGTTGTAGCACTCATATGTCTACAACCTTAGCTGGGACACAGATCTATGATTCTAACACTTAACAAATCACTTAACAGTTAATATTAATCATTATTAAGTTCTTAGTAACAACGCAGACGTACCCTAATTATAGAGTATCGTAGTATGCAACCAGATCCATCATCTAATAACACTTAACATAAAATGAACACATTAGATCTAGCAAATTCAAGCACTAAGCACATGCATATAGGTTAGATCTATCATTCATTCACATGATTAGGCACAAAGCAACATCAGATGTATCTAACATTCATCACATAGAAACACATCGATACATCCCACAAAGCAGAGAAACACAACGTGTACGTGGTTCACCCCCATTTTGGGGCTACATCCACCAACTCTTCTTCTTTATTAATGTCTTCAATCAGTTACAGCACACAATCACCAAAAACCCTTCTGCGCACATGACAGAAGATCTGCGCAACTCGCTAGATCCTTCTTCCTTGCGTTGTAGCACAAAGCCTTCTATAATCTCTATATTAACTTGCACTTAGCTCTGTAACCCTACTACAGTCATGCACAAAGCACTACTAGCACTTAGCTTACATCACATAGATAGGCTATCGTCCTCCTACTTACTTCACCTAGACATCTATTTATACATACAAAAGTGGGCCTAAGCATGGGTGAACCCATGGGCCGACATCCCTTTCCCATTACATTGTCCCAAAACCTAAAAAGGGGCCTGAAAGTGGGCCGAGATCCCATGATCTCTGCTTCATCTAGTGCTCCATCTTCGACAGGCTGTCGAAGTCCAAAAAATGGTCAAATATGACCAAGTGTTCCTCAAAACTTGGTCAAGGGCCAACATGCCTCCAACACTCACCTGTGACTCGTCCCGAGTCACTCTGGTCTGAGCAATTCCACTTCGAATGCCTTGAGCTTGGCTCTAGCTGCTTCGATCTGCTGCATTGATACTACTTCTTTCTCAGTGAACTCCTGAATAAGTGCATAATTGACTGGTCCTTCGAGGCGTTGTTATGCTGTACTCACAACCTGTTCGAGTTCTACTTCTTGGCTTTCAATTTCAGTGAATAATTGGCGTGCCTTTTCTTGCATTGGTTGAAGTCATTGAGAGACTTCTATTACTTTACTCTGGAGTGTGCTTACTTGCTGCTGGGTCATGCATTGCTCTGGAAACCTCTTCATTCTCTCAACTGGTGACAAGGCCTTTAGCTGTGCTTGTAACGTGTCTGCTTGCTGCTGTGCGTGTTGGAGTTGCGACTCTAACGCCTATAATTCTGGATTTTTCGTGAGGCTTTCATACGTTTGGGTGCTTCTGGAGCTCAACTACTTGTATTCCAAGGAAAAGTCTTTTAGTCGGTCAACTATGCTTCGGGCAGTGGCCTCTCTTATATCTCTTATTTCTTGAGGTGTCTCAGGCATAATGCAAAGTTCCAGGTCTGCGATGCGCTGCTGAAGTTGCTGGATCACTCCTTCTAGTTGTTCCACCTACAGTGGAACTCGTTATTCTATCTGGAATTTGATGATTGTCACAGATCAAAGTGCTCTGTGAACCTATTCCTGTACTTCGAGTTGCTCTGCGAGCAACTGTTCCCTGTCTTGCTGTAGCGTTGCTTTCTCTTCCTCCCACTTTTCTTGAAGAGCTAGTTTTCCTTTTTCTGCGTTACTACGCTGTTCTAGCATATCTTTCTGTGCCTGTGCCAAAGCTTGGGTAGCTTGCACTGTCTCTTCTTGAGCTCGTCGAAGGCAAGCTTCAACTTTATTGGTGATCTGGTGCAGTTGGGCTGGCTCATCTCTTGGTTCTTCTATTCCACTTGTCGAGGGTGCAATAGAAACTGCGTGGCTGGATTGTAGTGCCTGGTGCACTTCTCGAAGTTCACCCTTGATTCAACTGAATACCTCCTCCTACTTCGCTTCTTGATTTTTTGCAATCTCCAATGAAGCATCATTCAACATAGCGACTAAGAAGTCGAAGTCGTATGAGGTGAGGGTAGTATTAAACGTAGCCCTGGTGGCTCTGGATTTCTTTTGGGATGAAGGATTTGGCGGGGTAACCTTCCTTTTCTTGGTTGGATCCTCTTCGTCTCTAGGCAGAGTAACTTCGCCTTTTTTTTGCTCGACTTCTGTGCCACCTGGTTCTCCACCATCATCTCCCTGCTCAGGTGAGGTCGAAGATGTCTCCACCGATGTGATATGGACATCATGCACTTCATCATTTTTCTTCATTTTACTTGGTCTAGGTGTGTCCGACATAGTTTCAGGGCTATCCACATCGGACATCTTTGCGGGGTCTGCTAGAACAAGGAGGTCTGCCGACCATTCCTTGGTGATCTCCTCCAAGTCATCTTCTGTCAATTTGTAATATGACTGGAGCTACTATTTATGCTCATCAGCGTACGCTGCAATGTAGGTGAAGTGGCGGTTCGCGCTGAACTTCATCAAGGGTCTAAACCTGTAAAGTGTGTTCGGGGTGATGCACGGTGTAGACTGAATTGCGATCTTCAACTGGTTGTAGTAGGCGTGGAAGATGACATTGCACTGCCACTATTTTCTCATGTCGTTGGAATACCACAACGTACAGAACTTTGCGGCCAGTGGTTTGAAGGGTTCTATATCTGGGAAAGTGGCACCTTCTGGTAGCTCCCAGGCAATGAAAGCGATCAGTATGAGAAGCCAACTAAAGTGGAAGTCATACCCTTGGTCTTGCACTTCTCAGCAATAAATCTCTAGTTGGTTGACAAGGTACTGCACCCAGTTCATCTGTAATCCTTCTGCGCACTTCCCTGCGAGGTCGACCACGAATCTGGTCACTTGAGTTGGTCTATTCTTACGAACTAACTTGCCCACAATTAGCTGACAGACAAGGTGCACTGCGCCAGTCTGGATAGAGGCTACCTTGTATCCTTGCATTCCCTTCTCGACATCGCCATAGGTTTCCTTAATTCTTTGTGCTAATGCTCGATCGGAGGTCTTTCCAGGGTATAACTCTCATGGGTCAGGGCCTTGCATGCTAAGCCTTGTGATCCAATTGATCAAGGTCAGATCCATAATGATGCATCGATTTAGCCATAGGTATCCTCCATGATAGAAATATAGAAGCAACTTTACGCACACATTCACCTGTTGGTGTCTGCCAAAGTGCGAGATCTTCATAAAATTCAGCAATGTAGACTGCGCGAGGTTCTGGGTCCAATACTGCGGGATGATCTTCGAGTTCTTTCCCTTCATCTTCGTTAGATTCTTGTGCGGTGAAAGCATACTAAAGACTTTCCTATCGCCGAGGTTGAAGTCACTAAAATTCAACGCTGCGAGCTTGTCTTAATCGGTTCAAACTGCGTGCACCCCTTTCAGAAGGTACACGGTGATAAAAGTATACTCAAAGTCTCTGGGTACACTGTTGCAGTTAATCCCACCGCTCATAGGTGGTATGTAAGTCGAAATAATGCATGGAATAATCTTGGCATTCGCAATGTCGTCTCTGTGCTTTGTCCTTGTCTCTGTCATGGTTCGGGAAGGTCCTGCTCCACAAGCAGTTGAGGGAGAAACTTGGACTCCTCTTGTTGATGACACTTGCACACCTGTAGACATCCTTCTTTCTGACATGACTCTCTCAGTCATTAAGTTAACCAGAACTTCTTCAACTGCTTTCTCTACTGCACTGAGCTCGTCCGACATACAAGCTCGAGGTCAATTAGATCGGGTGTGAACTGGATTTAGAAACTATAGTGGAGGGTACGGGAACAAGGCAATGATCACAGTGAAAAATAATCTTAGGCTGTAGGCTCAAGTTCTTAGTTAGAAAAACATATTCTCGGTGCATGGCGCGACAGACTAAGTAAGAAAGTTAGCAACAGTATGCTTGCAATGGGTATGAGGCATCGTTAACTCATGTTTTGTCCATTATGGTGTGGTTTGATGGTCTAGTGGTGAACCATCAATGCTTTTCAACTCGTTCGGAGAGGCAGTCGAACGGTTATATTAGCTTCCAACAGCTATATTTCTTCACCTCGGTGAAGTGGACTATGTTGCTGGTCTGATATCTCGTCGAAGTTCAATTTCTGCAAGTTTCCCATTGTACGAGGTTCCCTCTGAAGTATTTTGTAGTCTGTCGATCTTAGCTCTCCTTTTACTTAGTTTCCTAGAATTTTTCCCAGTGAGCTTTGTATTGGGGATTCTCTTCCCATTTTGATTCTTATTTTCCTTGAACATAGGTACTTTGCGTTGCTGAGATTCTTTCTTAAGACCCAGGGGTAATAATTCTTCTTTTTCTGGGACATGTGCTTCGGTCTTTTGTGAGCCTTACGACATTCTTTTAGCTTCTATATCTGGGCCTCTAATGATAATTGGCTTTGATCTGTTCTCCTGTTCTTCAATCAACTGCACAATCCTTCTGGTCATGAAATCTGTTAACTCTTGTCTCTGTTGTTCTAAAACTTTTTCTTCTTGTTATTTTCTGGCTTGATCTCTCTTAATCCAAGGTTTTCCAAGTAACATAGTAAATGGGACGCTGTCCTCAATAAACTTGATAATCTTGAAATCTTCTTCCGTCGAAGTTCCATTAGCATTCATAGATATTTGAGTGAGCTTTCCACATAGGGTCACCATCTTTCCTCTAAAGAGTCATATTCCTCTTTGTGAAGGGATCATAACAGGTCTTCCTATAGCTTCCCAAGTTCTTTCTGGCATGATGTTCACTGGTGTTTCTTCATCAACAACACAGTCAATGTTGAAATATCCTATTCTTACTTCGATGCATTATTTTTCTTTAAAGATCTATGATAAGCTAAAATGTCGGTGGTCATTCAGGGTCTCTTTCATTTATAGTAATACTTTCTTGGATTCTTTTTGAGATTCAGCTATTTCTAGAGCTACCTTAGGGTTTTCTTCATTCAGATTCATTCTTTCAAGATTATCAATCATTCTAGGGCAATCCAACACTTCATGGTCCAAATATTTGCAACATAGACAACTAGGTCTTCCACCCGGGCATTCCTTATCTAGATGGCCTGGTTTTCTACAACTTTAACATAAGTTTAATCCTCTCTTTCTTGTAAATGATCCCCAGCCTCTTCTGTACTGCGCACTAGGATAATAATAGCTAGCCTACAAAAAATTCATTCTAGGATCCTGCATCCATTGGTTAGTCCAAACATTCTTTCTATGCATAGGTATAACATATTTATCATTATTCTTACTAGATCTATTCATATCAAACCTTCTTTCATCTAACAATGCCCTAGTTTTCAAGCTAGGATAGACTCTATCAAGCATACCTAGATCCATATTTTAGAAACAAATTTTTTTACTTATCTTACTTTTACAGAGCATAAAGCTTCCATATCTAAAATTTTTTAGTTGTTCTTACCTCTATCAAAGCATAGAGCTTACAAATCTTACCTCTTTTCTTCATAAACTTCCACTTTAACCTTTCTTAGAGCACAAAGCATTCATATCTAACTTTTTTTCTTCAGATCTGTCCTTCCTTCTTTAGCACAGAGCTTCCAAAGTTTCAGGACAAATCTTTGCACACAGTTTCTTCTTTCTCAGTTCCCAACAATCACAGTTTCAGGTCCAGGCAATAGAACCATTTGTTGGCATAGGGGTAGACCCAAGTTTCAATGCTACAACAACGCACCAACAAAACCCTAACTACCAGCCCTTTCGGCAACACCTGTGAATCAGATGAAGTCTCACCCGAGGTAGAGGTAGGGATGGTTGCAGGAATCAAATGTCTTTAACCTTAGTTGGGACATAGATCTATGATTCTAACACTTAACAAAGCACTTAGCAGTTAATCTTAATCAATATTAAGTTCTTAGTAAAAACGCAGACGTACCCTAATTACAGAGTATCGCAGTATGCAACTAGATTCATCATCTAATAACACTTAACATAAAAGGAACACATTAGATCTAGCAAATTCAAGCACTAAGCACATCCATATAGGTCAGATCTAGCATTCATTCACATGATTAGGTGCAAAGAAACATCAGATCTATCTAACATTCATCACATAGAAACACATCGATACATCGCACAAAGCAGAGCAACACAACATGCACGTGGTTCACCCCTACTCTGGGGCTACGTCCACCAACTCTTCTTCTTTATTAATGTCTTCAATCAGTTACAACACATAGTCACCAAAAACCCTTCTGCGCATAGGACAAAAGATCTGCGCAGCTCACTAGATCCTTCTTCCTTGCATTGTAGCACAAAGCCTTCTATAATATCTATATTAACTTGCACTTAGATCTGTAACCCTACTACAGTCATGCACATAGCACTACTAGCACTTAGCTTACATCACATAGATAGGCTATTGTCCTCCTACTTACTTCACCTAGACATCTATTTATACATACAAAAGTGGGCCTAAGCGTGGGTGAACCCACGGGCCGACATCCCTTTCCCATTACATTGTCCCAAAACACAAAAGGGGCCTAAAAGTGGGACGAGATCCCATGATCTTTGCTTCATCTTGCGCTCCATCTTCGACAGGATGTCGAAGTCCCAAAAACGGTCAAATATGACCAAGTGTTCCTCAAAACTTGGTCAAGGGCCAACATGCATGAGAGATTCCAAAGTAGAGAAGAATGATAATAGACAATGAAGAAGCGTGAGAAGATTTACGAGGCCAATTTAATAAAGAAGGAGAGATGAAGTGTTGAGAAGAAGGACATTGTTGACAAAACATAATGGATATTAAATTTGATAGTGAAAATGAAGAAATATAAAAGAGAATGTGTTGCACATCAAGCATAGAGATTTTGCATGAAGAGGAAGATTGTTGAATGTATGTCCTTAAGAATTTTATTTTGTGAAGAAGTAAGTAGGTCGAAAAAACAACTTATTTAGGTAGTCTACACGTGGTTATGAATAATTGAGTCAGAAAAGAGTGTAACATGTTGAGAAGGTGATTGCATGTTGTGTGGTTTCCAGAAAGAGTAGTTGGCTACACTAAAGACACTTTGTAGATTGCATGAAAAAGGGTAGTGGAATGTCTCTATGGGAACATGACTCAATTCAGGTTGTGTAGGTGATGCATGTATGAGGAGAATATGAGTAGTGTTTGTGGTGATTAAGAAAGAGAGACAAAGATGGCAACGAAAGAAAAAGATGAGTTGTAGGAAAAAGTGAGTTGTAGATGGAAATGCTACATTTTTGTAATAAATGTGTTGCTCTATTGTTGCAAGTAAATACGTAGCAATGAGCATGAGATGAAGATAATAGAATTGAGTCGAAGAAAGAAGATGCAACATAAATATGGTGTGTAATGTACTTCCTTAGTAGAAATGTGAGGAGATGGAATCCTTGATTTCCATCATAATGTGTTGTATTCATTGCAGAGTTGAAGTGTATATCAATGAATATGACAAAGAAACATCATTGACAGAAGTGGTGGAAATAATGGTGGAATTGATCAGAAATTACCTCACAAGCAAGAGGGCATGATTTTATTTATAACCTTGGGAGTCTGATGTAAGAGCATTGAGCATAGATTACAAAGACCCAAAGTTTACACCTATAGATGTGTGTGATACATGTAGGATGACCTATGGTAGACCCATTGATGAGAGTCCAATGATAAAGAACACGATTGAGTTTTAATTATTAAAAATGTAAAAAGGGTTGAGAGTAGGTATGCTAAATCCATTGACATTTTGGAGGTCAAACTTGACAATTGTGATAAGAGAACTAAAGTTGATATGGAGAGTGCTTGATGATAGAAATATTGAG
>JASDQU010737268.1:49317-63192 GCA_032191745.1 Picea mariana
TAAGAATTTTATTTTGTGAAGAAGTAAGTAGGTCAAAAAAACAACTTATTTAGGTAGTCTACATGTGGTTATGAATAATTGAGTCAGGAAAGAGTGTAACATGTTGAGAAGGTGATTGCATGTTGTGTGGTTTCCAGAAAGAGTAGTTGGCTACACCAAAGACACTTTGTAGATTGCATGAAAAAGGGTAGTGGAATGTCTCTATGGGAACATGACTCAATTTAGGTTGTGTAGGTGATGCATGTATGAGGAGAATATGAGTAGTGTTTGTGGTGATGAAGAAAGAGAGACAAAGATGGCAACACAAGAAAAAGATGAGTTGTAGGAGAAAGTGAGTTGTAGATGGAAATGCTACATTTTTGTAATAAATGTGTTGCTCTATTGTTGCAAGTAAATACGTAGCAATGAGCATGAGATGAAGATAATAGAATTGAGTCGAAGAAGGAAGATGCAACATAAATATGGTGTGTAATGTACTTCCTTAGTAGAAATGTGAAGAGATGGAATCCTTGATTTCCATCATAATGTGTTGTATTCATTGCGGAGTTGAAGTGTATATCAATGAATATGACAAAGAAACATCATTGACAGAAGTAGTGGAAATAATGGTGGAATTGATCAGAAATTACCTCACAAGCAAGAGGGCATGATTTTATTATAACCTTGGGAGTCTGATGTAAGAGCATCGAACATAGATTACAAAGACCCAAAGTTTACACCTATAGATGTTTGTGATACATGTAGGATGACCCATGGTATACCCATTGATGAGAGTCCAATGATAAAGAACACGATTGAGTTTTAATTATTAAAAATGTAAAAAGGGTTGAGAGTAGGTATGCTAAATCCATTGACATTTTGGAGGTCAAACTTGACAATTGTGATAAGAGAACTAAAGTTGATATGGAGAGTGCTTGATGATAGAAATATTGAGGCCATTTTTGACAAAGATAAGAAATTGTTGAATTGATAACACATGCATGCATGGTTAGAGTTGTAAATAGATAGAAGAGATGTTATGTAGATGCTACAAAAGAAAAGTCGAATACATGAAAAACATGATTAGAATAGAGGTAGATAGTTGGACAAAGAAGCTTACACGAGAAGGTAAGAAGAATCAATGGATAGCTACGCCCATTGGGGAATATGAAAGGCCATAGGAAAAATAGACATTGTAGTAGTTACAAGAAAAACATGATATTTTTTGGGAGAGGAAAAACTATGAGGAATGCATAAATTTTTCACTAGAGTAGAGATAAATATTAGAATGAGGAAAAATAGAGGGACACCATCCGAATAAAGAAATGTATGTCCGTTACACTGATTGGTGGAAAATTCCATGGCCTACAACATAGCATTAGCTTGTAACAATATGACATAAAATGTATAGAGTGTAATGAATAGTTAAAGAATAATAATTAATTGAGGGAACCATACTTGTAGAGGCCAAGTACCCATGAAATGAAGTAGTTGTATGTGTAATTGTGTTATGACAATTTTATAGAGGATGGTAAAACTATTTCCTATATTTAAGTGAAGTTTTCAGTTATTTATTTACAGATGATGAGAATATGAGAAATGCTCATGAGTGAGAGACTTAGTGAGTTGAAGTCTGCATATTGATTGTTTAATTGTTGAGAAATTTCTACACAAGCACAAAGTTTCTATATTGAAACATTCATATTTATGAAAGGTTCCTTATTTACCAAGTTGTAGTTTATTATTATTGTGAATGAATAGGATGTCAAAAATATTTAACTATGTTTCTTGTCTAAATAGTCTACCTATAGCAAAGATTCCTTGAGGAGGCCACTATGTAATTATGATTCATAGAGGGCTTCCCCCCTATGCATCAAGTTACATGGTCTAAGTATGGGAGCTCCCTCTCGATACATTTGTCGAATCTTAAAGGTGACTTGGAGAAGGTTCTTTAATTGGTTTCATCTCCCCCCCATTGAATTTGAACATATCCTTATCTTTCTCTTTGAAGAATCATACCATGGCTTCCATGGCTTATAAGTGTGGGATTAACTAGTCTATTTATGAATTATTGTTTTCCTTGACTGACATTGAAGGAAATCCTAGGAAAAGGAATGATAACCTAAGGGGTCAACCTCGATGGAATCATTTGTACTTCTCCTTGAAACAAGTTCTAGATAGATAGGTTGTAGAGGTCGATTGGTCTATATGTTATGGTGTGGAAATAGTTACGGAGCACTGTCATTGTTGCAAAAACTACCATGTCCTTTGTGAGATTAAAGGTTTTAGGAAGGGTCTCCACTACTGTGAGAAAGACGTGGTAGAGATACAAGTGAATATAATACACCCTGAAATCCAATGGATGATATGGAAAGACATGTTTGAGTGGAAGAACGAAAAGTACAACAAGGAAAGAGACACATTTTCCTTTGGAATGGGATTTTGACTTCTTACTTTACAATATTGGGAGTCTGATTCCCATGCCTCCATGACTATACTCAGATGGTAATAGTTGGAAATGTCCTATGACTTGAATTCTTTGAAACTTTTGGTTGGGTGCATACTGGATCATACAAAAATCCCTTTGCAGACCCAACTCTCCCCCTCTTTTGACTTTGGTGACAATTCTTAGACCCCACTTCTCAAGGCATGTTGGAAAGCTTTGTGTAGCTACCTATGGAATTACTTGGAAATACAGTGGAATTTTTGGATGATGTTGTTGCAAATTTTAGCATAGATTCCATATTGATTTTGATCTTGTGGCTGTCAACATTGGTTCGAGACCCGGTGACTTAGGTGGACCTAGTTTTTGAAGCCCTAGTGGGTGTTAATCCTATGTTTTTTTAGCCTATTTAGTATGATTTGTTCGATAAAATTATTACTAAGATAGTTTCTTGAGTAGTACATGTACAAATCTTAAGTTTTAGGAATTGGATAGAAGTCATAGCATTTGTTTGGACAATTTGTACCTATATTTGGACTTCAAGATATGGATGCCCAAAACCTTTTCTATATCTCTTTGTTGCACAGTTCGTCTACAACTTTTTAATACAAAAGTATACCTGTTAATTGCGATCTTTTATTATATTATTCATATATATAATTGCATATCAATAATAAATAGTCAAATGGATTCAAAAACTCTCATATGTATGTATGTATATTCATATTCATGCATTTTTATACATAAACATGTATTCAAATAATGCATACCAATTCCAATTGATATTGGATTCAAAATTGAAACAATCATCTATATTTATATATTGTATACTTTATCATCCATACAAGCCTATTAATATAAAACATTCCAATTATAGTTAGGAAAACTAATCTACAGAAATCAAATTCCAATTATGGGAGATGAAATCAAAATAAAAACTAGAATTGAAATCTACAAACAAAAATGTAAAATACTAATCTAAAGAAAAACATAAACAATGCATACCAAAGGATGGGGCCCCTCCAAACTTTGCCTACACCAGGGAAGAGATATACAGTACTAAATAATGATCTATGCCATGTACAAGAACATCAACTCTTTTATTTAATCAAATTTAGAAAATTACAAGTTTCTTACAATCTTGGCATTGTCATGATAACACCCTAATCTCCATTACAAAAGAATGCTCATAATGATAATGGATCTTTCTAACAAACCTTTGAGGATTATTTATACATGAAATCCATTGAGGAATGGATAAAACCAAACCCCCAAACTCAGAAAAACGAATTTGATAATTTAGGAAAAAATCACAAAATCTGAGTTTTACAATGATTTAGGCAAATTCAAGTTAGAGATCCATCCATATCTTCCAAACTGATTTAAATTTTGAAAAAGTGCTCTCCTATTACTCAATTTTTCACCTTCTGGACAAAACCCATATCTTATAATTTTGATATCTTCCTTCATCTGCATGGAATTCGAGGAGAAAGTTGATACCAAAATTCTGTAGGATGGTGGTACCAGAAGTCTGTAGAACCTTCTTAGTACCAGACTATTGACTATAACATGTTTCTTAGATACAAACACATTAGTAAACCATTATTGATAAAACCATGCTAAAAACATATTTAACCATTTTTTTTGTGACTGGCAGAATCAACAACTCGCGGTTCTCGTACTCGTGTGACACATGGTCGATTCCCGTTTGCTACCTCTATAACCTCCAGGTGTTTCCATACAACCCGCAAGCATGGGGCATAGGTAAATTGGGGTGAGAATCAAACTTGAGACCTTCTTTTTTACATTTCCTTCCATTTACACGGCACTTCCAATCGATGTACACCCCTACGGACCAAAACATATTTAATCATTAGAAATACAAGAAATCATTAATAATTAACCACAAGGTAAAATGAATACTGTTAGCACCAGAAGTCACCTATGAATTGCGTCAGAGGTAAGCCTGATAACCATCAGTTTATATGTCACAATAAATAGTTTAAAAGGTGGTCTAATAGATGTAGTCTCTAGGTTATATCACTTTAACTCAGAATCCTGGACCATGCAATGCATAAATAAGTGAGGTCTTGATCTAACTTCAGTCAGTAAGTTGCAATAAAGGGTGAGAAGGGGGAAGAACTGGTGAGGAGATGTAAGGGCCTGCTATGGACATCAGGTCTTCCAGCTGCCTAAGGAAGAAAAGCTTCAAGAACGAGATCCTCTTGGACCCAAAGCTTCAGACACTAAGATATGTCTAAAAGACACAACTACAACAACATGATGATCAAACCTACATCAAAATTCTACTGTAACATCCCAACTGGATCCTCCAATTCCGAGCTACTCAGTGTAAGAGGGGGAAAATATAACACAGGAAACTTATTAAAACTAGTGGAAATATTCCAATGATCAAACCCACATCACAACAACATCACAACCCTTGAATGGATCCTCCAATTCTGAGTGTCTTAACATAGTGTTTACAAAGAGATGGAAAGAAACTGACTTTCATTAAACAAGAAGTCTCAAAAATCCATACATAACCAGAGAAACTAATGCTTTATCAAAACTTTACAATCCGAGAGCCTAGCTCAACCATTGACGCTTTACAAATGATCAAAAATGAGTATTTATACTCAGAACAAAAATCATAGGAGAATATTCGACAAGCTGCATTAAAGGCATTGCGTCTACATGCTTCTCGATAGTCTGCGCATGCAGTTTCTTGTCAGAAACAAGCCCTATTAGAAGCAATCATGTTTCAGGAAGGTTCTGCAGTTGAGTTGACCTACTTATAGTCCTTTCTGAGTTTTCCATTTATGGTGGAAATGATGTTCAACTATCCCCCACCATCCTTAATAACTGCTTCATTGGAATCCGGAAGACCTAAAACAATTCTGCCTCTACAGGACGTGGCAGCCTTAGCATCTGCCGCCTGGATCTGAGTTGGATGCTTACAGGGAAGCTTTATGACAAACATGGCTGCTAACAAAGTTATGGGCACACTCGGTATAGAGTAGCGGATGATAGATGGCCAGTTGGACGGCTGTAGATGGATGGGGAGATTGAGGATAACGTGGGGGCCACAGGTGGCGGAGGATGAGGAAGGGATAGGTACCGACGGGACAATGAGTGGAAGATAGATGGAGGGAGAAAAAGTGATGAGAGGCGGCCACTTGTTGGCCTAGGATAGGGCACTATGTGCACATGCACATATCGAGGCTACGAAAAGTGGTTTGGAACCTCCCCGCTTTTGGGCCTGATGTGTGTCTTTGGCCGACACGTATCACCTTCACAAACCACGATTTCTTTCCCCAACCTGGCTTGCCTTTTTTATCGTTTGCGCATGTTGAGGCCCTGATGTGGCCCTCGATCATTGATCTGGGGCGCTTAGCTCTCGATCGCCTAGATTTGTGTGCATCTTATCATGCCACGCCAAAACGTCACATTGCACCTCCGACTTAGGATATAATCCGAATGTGGGTTTTTTCCTGCTTCTTTAGTTATTTTTCCAAGGATCCAACTTCTGAGGAAGCCCCCCCCCCCCNATAAAAATAATATTTACAAAAACATGAGAGCCACTTGTGGCTCAACTAAAGAAATTCTTGAGAAAATGCCCATTTACAGGGCTGCCAAAAACTTGATCTCCTTCCAAATCCTGAAACCTGTATGTATTATTTGGATATATCTCAGATATTTTGAAGGGCCCAATCCATAAGGCTTCAAATTTGTTGTGCTTTTCTCTATCTTGCTTTGGCGCGTCCCATTTGAGAACTAGATCCCCCAGCTGGAAATCCTCCTTACTGTTTTTCCTGTCAAAGGCCTACTTGATTCTCTGCTGATGCTAGTGAAATATGGCCCTCACCTGTTCTCTAGTCTGTTGGACTTCTATCAGCTGCATAATCCTTCTAATCATATCATCAGTCTCTTCTTGGCAGTCTTGGAAGAATGTTTCTATGGGCAGGGCAAGGTGAGAAGGAAAAACTGCTTCAGCCCCATAGATAAGCTGGAAAGGGGAAAGGCCCAAGGACCTCTTTGTTGTCACTCTGTCGGCACACAGGGAAAACTTGAGCTTTGAATCCCAAGCTTTCTTATTATTCTCTAACAGTCTTTTGATGATTCTAATTAGGCATTTGTTAGAGGACTTTGCTAATCCATTGCCTTGGGGGTAGTAAGGGGTAGAGTGGATCAATGAAATTCTGAACTGCTCACGGAACTTGACCAATGGCTCGACCTTGAAGGATCTAGCGTTATGAGTGATGATTCTATTCGAAAAACCAAACATTGCCATAATATCTTCAAGGAAACCAATGATCACTTTGTGAGAAGAACTCCTTGTGGGAATAGCTTCTATCCACTTGGTGAAATAACCTATTGCAGTTAAGATCCAACTATGCTAACCACTTGAAGTAGGGTGAATTTCTCCAATAAAGTCTAGGCCCCACTGTTGAAAGGGTCCTGAAGCTACCATAGGTTTTAATGGTAGAGACTTGAGCTATTGTTTCCTAGCGAACTTTTGACATTTGATGCAAGCCCTGATTTTTGCACAGACATCAGTGAATAAAGTGGGCTGGTAGTACCCATCCTTGAGAATTTTGTAGGCTGTGGTTCTCCAAAAGTGATGTCCTCCACATAGGCTATCATGGAAATTGAACATAATTTTTTGGGCCTCCTGTGGGTGTAGACATCTTAGGAGTACACCTAGAGAGTCTTTCCAATACAAGACCTGGTCAATAAGGCAATATCTGATCGCTTTAAGCTTTAGAGCCCTTGCCTTTCTTTTTCCCATACCATCAGGGGGCTTTAAACCTTGTAGAAAAAATATAATATCTTTATACCAGGTGCATTCTACCAGTGGAGGGCTATTCTGAGGACTGTTATCAAACAACTTAGCCTGTTGGTCTTCTGATTAAGTGTTGATGAAATTAACCCCCAAAGCTTTACAATTAGATTCAATCAACAACTTGGCTAAACCTTGACCTTTAACTAGTTTGGTGGGTTTTATTTCTAGATCGAATTCAAGGATCTTGGCAATCCACTTTCTTCTTTTCCCGTCTATGTCAGGTTGAATGAGAATGTCCTTCACAACAACTGAAGGGACATATACAATAACCCTTGAATGAAGGACATAGATCATGAAAGTCTTGATTGCTTTCACCAATGCATAGGCTTGCTTATCCATGATGTCATATTTCACCTTTGCATCTCTTAGTGCTCTACTGAAAAATGAAATAGGCTGTTCCAACCCTTCAACGTTTTTCTGTAATAAAACAACTGCCATTGTATCAAAAGAAGAAAAAGAAAAAATCAGAAAATCCTTGGTATAGTCAAGACTGATAAGCACAGGTGCCTCAATCAACGCCTTCTTTATTCGATTGAAGGATTCTCTAGATTCAAAAATCCACTTTATTTCGTTCTCCTTCCTAAGCATGTTGGTGATATGCTTCACCAATTCAGCGAAATTTGAAACAAACCTCCTCAGAAAATTAATTTTTCCTAGGAAGGATTGGACTTCCTTCCTGGATCTAGGAAGTGATAAGGCTTGTATTGATTCCACCCTACTGGGATCAATCCTTAATTCCTCAGTAGATACTATATGCCGCAGTAATTTCCCCTCCTTCATAGAAAATAATGATTTCTTAGGATTCAGGGAAAGACCAAACCTTTTGCATTTCAAGAAAACTTTCTTCAGATGATAGCCATGTTCTTTATCAAATCTGGAAAAGACTCTTATGTCGTCTAGATAGATGACAACAAATTTATCCTTCTCCCTAAGGAAGGCGATGTCCATGGCTCGCCGGAAGGCTACTCCTACGTTCATTAATCCAAAGGGAATTTCGGCATACATGAATGTGCCCCAAGGAGTGGTGAAGGCTGTCTTTTCTTTGTCCTTAGGCAAAACAAAGATCTGATTGTAGCCAGAAAAGCCATCAATCATAGAAATCCTGGATGCACCAGTTACCCTTAGCAGTATGTGTTCCATCTTTGGTAGCGGGTAATTGTCCCTCTTTGAGTTCCTGTTCAGATTTCTGAAATCGACACAGAGCTTGATCTCTCCACTCTTATTTCTCACTAGGAATAGGTTGGCTACCCATTCTGAATATCTGAGGGGAACAATGATTTGGGCATCCAACAACTTCTTTACTTCTTTTTCCATAATAGGCAAGAGCATAGGATTTATCTGTCTCAATTTATGCCTAAATGGTTTGGCTTCTTCCTTCAGTGGGATCTTGTGTTCAATAAAATTGGTGTCATATGTTCTGAGATCTTTATAGGTCCAAGCAAACACATCAAAAAATTATTTTAATATCTCAGTATACTCGGCCCTCTTCTCCCTTGACAAACTGCTCGACAATTTGATGAATTTTGGATCCTGCTCTGTGCCAATATTGCACTCGGCTACATCGACATCCTCATCTGGCCTCTTAGATTTTAATGCCACATCATTACTGTCAAAAATCCTTTCCAAAGGAATCAATCCCTTTGGAATGTGATTACGTGGTAACTGCACAATATGATGATTAGCAATTCTGTTCAGAAAAAACACCAACATGGGGATCCATGTCAAAATCAGGATCTTGATCAATATGTGATTCTGAAAACTCATCAACAGTCTCCAAGAATATTTTGATTTCGAGATCATCCTCAAACACTTTCCAATGCTTGACATTGTCAGGTATAGAGGGTCTATATTTCACTTCTATATCATACCTGAATTTAGGTGGCAGAGGGACTTTGAAATTCCTTGCTAAGACAGCCAGAGAATCAACCACTCTATTTTCCTCTCTCAGAATGAATGAAATGTTGAAGGCCAAGAAGGAAATGTCAATTTGGTCCCACACTTCATTTCTATAGGTTTTGAGCCTAAGATGCTTAGCTTGATATATGTTTCTAATTTGGTTAACAATCAATTCTGCATATCCAAACACAACTATTTCTTTGATCCCCATGTCTTTTGCAGCTCTTAAGCCCAAAACAAGAGCTTCATATTCTTCCACATTATTGGTAGCTTCAAATCCCAGTTTGTATGACAGAGATATGGCTTCTTGAGCTAGTGAAAGAAAAACTACTCCAGCACCAACAACATCCTTAGAGGAGGCTCCATCAAAAAACTTTTTCCAAATAGAGATGGTGGAGAAAGAAACTTCATGAAAAACCATGGATTACTTTTTGAGATTTAAAGCATGCTCAAGAGCATCAGTGAGCTGCAATAAGCTGGCCCCTAACTTGGTGTCAAGTGCAAATATAAGATGGTTGGAGGGGTCAGATTAATCACTAATGATGTAGGCCAACTGAGCCTCTCTGTACAATCTTTTATGTTCCCCCCCAAACACAGGAATGGTAGCATATGTGAGGTCCATCTGCAAGGTTCCCCCAAGCCTTTTAATCCTAGATCTTGACAAAAGCATGCCAAACTTGGGAGGAACATCAGCCACCATGATATCCATGACCACACTTTTCATGGGTAGTTGAAACAAGGTCACGACCAGATATTTGATGACCCCTGGACATTGCACTCTCCTTGAATCAAAAGAATACAAATCATGATAATCTTTTGTGACTTGTAGTCCTAGTTCTTCCATGACAGTTTTGGGAATGAGATTATGAGATGCCCTTGACTTCATCAAGCAATTATGCAAAACCTTATCATGTATGTTCAGTGATGTATAAAAGGGAGGGGATGAATCATCTCTATCCTCTATCATAGGACCTAGGATGACTGCTGGCTTCTCATCTTGGAGATTTACCGAGTCTGTGGAATTATTTGGGGCTTCAGGCATCAAAAGCTTAGAGAGGGACCTTTTGAATTCTTGGTTCTTGACTATATCTAAAAGGGGAACAAGGATTTTGATCTTCTTAATTTCATGCTCAAAGCTAAAGGAGGAAAGGGGATTTATAATTTCTCTTACCATTGGGACAAGGTCTTTGGTTGTTGGTGGATGATTCTGAGCTTTCTTTTCTTTGCTGCTATTTGTTGCATATCTAGTAGGCTTCTCTGCTATGGAAGGCTGATTAGGGATGTCAGACTTCCCTTCCTTCTTCTTAGACCTGAGGTTATATTTATTGGGACTATTATTGGATTTACCCCCCTTGCTTACCTCATTTATTTGATTGTTCATGAGGGACTTCTCATAAGCAGATTGAGTCAAATGGGGAAAAGGGGAGGTGTCTCCAATACAATGAATTTCAGGATGTATCTCTTCCTCCTCTTCTTCTTTATTAGCAACACGGTTATTCTGAAGAGGGGTTTGGATTTTTTGATCATACCTATCTCTGTTTCTAGGATCTCTTGGCATAATCTCAGGAGCAATGTTATTCGGCCTCCTGAAGTTGCTTATGTTATCAATATTTGGGACATTCTTATAACCTTGCTTCTCTTCAAACTTCATCTTCTCCATTTCTGTAGAAATGGATTTCACCATCTTGGTCAATTCTTCCACTTGAGGCTGGGATGCAGGAGAACCAGATGTTGAGGCCTCATATCTCTCTCTTCCTCTGTCTTTGCCAGATTTGTTCCTAAGTCTGTCAACTACCAATACATTGGATTCTACTTCTACGACTGCATCTTGCATATGATCCAGGGAATTAGATCTTCTTTCTCTAAGTAGGAGGCATAAATCAGGGTCAAAGGAACTAGCATAGGTGATTTTGGTAGAGGCTTCTGTATGTTTTATCTTTGCATGGATTTTGTTGTACATTTTATTGAATCATTTGGAGAAGTCATAGACTGATTCTCCCTCTTTCCTCTTTAGGGAACCAAACTCTATGACATAATACATAAAGTCCTTTTTTTTCCCCCACTGCCTCAAGAAAACATCATCTGGAGCTTCAATCCCAGCAGTAGATATAGGAGTCAAGTCTCTGAACCACTTTCTAACCTCACCATCAAGGTTCTGAACAAAGACTCTCATCCAGACATCTTCATTTTCAATATTCAAATTATCTACATAACTGTAGAAGGCAACAAGGTTCTCTTCAATAGTTATGTATTCTTCTCCAGTGAACTTGGGAATATATATCAGGTAATCTCCAGTAGGGAGAGAATTCATGGGCTGAGGTAAGACCAGGGGGGCATATCTTATAGCCACTATGGCATCCATTCTATTTCTAGTAGGATTAACACCTACCATAGGGATGTGAGGTGGGGGAGAATTAGGAGGATAAGGTGTTAGAACATGGGAGGCTGGAACTAAGCCTCCTGGAGGAAAAGGAAACAACAAAGGGTTTGGAGAAAAAGCTAGAGGGCTTGATGGAACTGAGATCTCTCTTTCTGTGGTAGTGGAAACAATAATAGGAGGGGGAGCGGTGAATCTCGGGGTAGGAAAATATTCTGAGGTGCTGGGTATAAACCACAGTACAACCTCAGGAGAGAGAGGAATGAAAAGGGTTTCTCCCTCCAATCCCATACTAGGAGGGGAAAACTCAACAGGAACACTCCCAAAATTCAAAGTTCGGGAAACTCCAACATAAGGTTGAAAATCAGAAATTGGAGTTCCAATAGAATAATAAAAATCATTAGAAATCCCTGGTTTAGCAGTAGAAGTACCTTGGTGAAGGGCCTTTCCCTTTCTGTTAATTTCCTCTGGGTCAACTTCAGGTGTTTCCAAAGGCAGTTGTGGAATAGACCTCATGTGTCTGCCTCTGGAAGCCACAACTGAAACAGTGGAGTCACCAATAGATCTGCATCAATGGAATCACCACAGTGGAGTCACCATGTGCACATTTTCAAGCTTGATGTACTGAGTTCTGATGCACCTTTAGAACTAGTAAGCTTTGTCGTTCAATCCCAAGGAAAATCTTCAAATTCATCCCCGACAACGGCACCAAAAATGTTAGCACTAGAAGTCACCTCCGGATTGCATCATAGGTAAGCCTAATACCCATCAATTTATATGTCACAGTAAATAGTTTAAAAGGTGGTCTAATGGATGTAGTCTCTAGGTTATATCACTTTAACTCACAATCTTGGACCATGCAATGCATAAATAAGTGAGGTCTTGAACTAACTTCAGTCAATAAGTTGCAGTAAAGGGTGAGTAGGGGGAAGAACTGGTGAGGAGATGCAAGAGCCTGCTATGGACATGAGGTCTTCCATCCACCTAAGGAAGAAAATATTCAAGAACAAGATCCTCTTGGACCCAAAGCTTTAGACACTAAGATATGTATAAACGACACAACTACAACAACACGATGAACCTACATCACAATGCTACTATAACAGCCCGATTGGATCCTCCAATTCCGAGCTACTCAGTGTAAGAGGGGGAAAATATAATAGAAGAAACTGATTAAAACTAGTGGAAATATTGCAGTGATCAAAACTACATCACAACAACATCTCAACCCTCGACTGGATCCTCCAATTCTGAGTGTCTTAACACAGTGTTTACAAAGAGATGGAAATAAAATGAATTTCATTAAACAAGAAGTCTCAAAAATTCATACATAACCAGAGGAACCAATGCTTTATCAAAACTTTACAATCTAGGAGCCTATCTCAACCATCGACGCTTTACAAATTATCAAAAATGAGTATTTATACTCAAAACAAAAATCATAGGAGCATATTCGACAATCTACATTAAAGGCATTGTGTTTGCATGCTTCCTGATAGACTGCGCATGCAGTTTCCTGTCAAAAACAAGCCCTGCCAGACGCAATCGTGTTTCAAGAAGGTTTTGCAACTGAGTTGACTTGCTTACCGTCCTTTCTTGGTTTTCCATTTATGGTGGAAGTAATGTTCAACTGTCCCCCACCAACCTTAATAACTGTTTCATTGGAATCTAGAAGACGCAAGACAATTCTGCCTCTACAGTATGTGGCAGCCTTAGCATCCACCACCTGGATCTGAGCTGGATGCTTACGGGGAAGCTTGATGATAGACGTGGTTGCTGACGACATGATGGGCGCACTCGGTATGGACTAGTGGATGGGATATGGCCAGGTGGACAACTGCAGATGGATGGGGAGACTAAGGATAATGTGGGGGCCATAGGTGGTGGAATATGAGGAAGGGACAGGTACCGGTGGGACAGTGAGTGGAAGACAGATGGAGGGAGTGGAAGTGATGAGGGGAGACCACTTGTTGGCCCGAGATAGGTCACTATGTGCACATGCACATATCGGGGTTGAGAAAAGTGGTTTGGAACCTCCCCGCTTTTGAGCCTGATGTGTGTCTTTGGACGGCACGTAGCACCTTCACAAACCACAACTATTTTCCCTGGCCCAGCCTGCCTTTTTTATCATGTGCGCATGTTGAGCCCCGATGTGGCCCTCAACCGTTGATCTAGGGCGCTTAGCTCTCAACCGCCCAGATTTGTGTGCGTCTTATCATGCCGCGCCAAAATGTCACATCACACCTCCGACTTAGGATATAAGACGAATGTGGGTTTTTTCCCGCTTCTTTAGTTATTTTGCTAAGGAGCCAACTTCTGAGGAAAACGCACCCC